>VDFB02308752.1:0-49200 GCA_007258455.2 Sequoia sempervirens | reverse complement strand
GAGTAGGTAACCTATTTCTTACACCATAGGGAGATAGTATACCTAAGGCATATTGAATTGCTTTCCCATGTACAAATAATTTCTCAGAGTATGAATCCCTAATCACAAGACTTGAAATGGCCATCAAATGGAGGATAAAACAACCACAGGCCTTCGAAGACTCTCAACTAGTAATCAAGCAGGTGAATGATGAGTATCAAACAAAAGATCACAAGCTAATGTTGTATAAAAGAATTGTGGATAATTTCAAAGAATATTTTTTCACCATAACATTTGAACAAATTCACCAAATCAACAACAAAACAATTGATGCCATGGAAACAATAGGTTCGCTTCTTGATATTTTCTAGAACATTTCTAAGTATGAATTCCTTGTGGAGTAATTGCTCATACCGGTGTTCGATATCCCAGAATCAGAACTAGTGTGTGTTGTTGTTGGTACTAATTCGCCATGGTACCAAGACACATTCGATTACATCCAGCATGGTATTATACCACTTGACCTGACAACAACCCAAAAGAATACCTTTACACGTAGGACTTCCCGATTCACGATCCTAGGAGATACCTTATATTGTTGAAGCTTAGATGGTATGTTACTTCGATTTCTTAATGCAGAAGAAGCACAAACTACCTTACAAGAGGTACATGAAGGCATTTGTGGGTCCCACTCTAGTGGACCTAATCTTGTACAAAAATTGTTGAGAACAAGGTACTATTGACCCTCCATGGAACAAGAGTGTATTCAATATTCTAGAAAATATTGTCAATGCCAACAACATAGTGACCTTGTTCACACACCAGAACGGGAGCTAAGACCTATCACCACACCATGGCCTTTTTCGCAATGGGGATTAGACTTGGTAGGTAAGATCTCTCCTGCTTCATAAAATGGGCATAAGTTCATTGTTAAAACAACTGAATACTTCATGAAATGGATAGAAGCAATTCCATTAACCTACATCACAAGAAAACAAATATCCAAGTTCATCTTGAATTATCTGATTTTTTGATATAGAATTCCCCAAACCATCATAATAGACAATGGAACCCCATTCAAGAACCAAGATGTCAAAGAGCTTTGTTCCAAGTTCTCTATCCAACACAAATTCTCCATGCCATACTACCCCCAAGGAAATGGTCAGCCTGAAGGATCTAACAAAACCATTTTGAAGATACTAAAAATATTGTTGATGATGTCAGTCATGATTGGAATTTTCAATTGAACCCATCCGTATGGGCTTACCGAACCAGTATTCGAACACCTATAGGTGCCACACCTTTCGCCTTGATCTACGGATCTGAAGTTGTCTTACCTATCAAATTCAAAATTGCCTCACTATGAATATCTCTAAAGGGCATGGTCAACATTGAAGAGTATAAGGTATCTAGATTAAATGAGTTGGAACTCCTAGATGAAAGGAATTTGAGTGCATTAAACCATCTTCAGGTTTATCAAAATTGGCTTAAACAAAGCTACAATAAAAAGATCAAGAATATAAACTTTTAGGTTGGTGACTTGGTACTCAAAGAAAATTAGAAGGTACAGCTGAATTAAGATGGAAAAGGTAAGTTTGAACCCAACTAGTTAGGTCTATTCATCATCACAGCAAGTTATGGCTCTAGGGCTTATCAGTTGGCTACTCCTGAAGGGGAACCTTTAGCCGAACTACTGAATAGAATCCATCTCAAGAAGTTCTATACTTGAAACAAGTCTGAATACCCTAGGAAAAAGGGTAAAAATCCAAAAAAAAAGTAAAAAGTTAAAAAAGCAAAAAAATGAAAAGCAAGAAAAACAATAAAGAGAAATAAAACGTTCCTTAAGTGAAAACCACTTTGTGGCACTTCTAGAACAGGTACAGTAGTGAAAACCTGGCAAACAAGCACTACATTTGAATAAGACTTGCATTCTTATTTATCAACATTATCTAAAGCATCCATCCATTCATCCCATAATAAAGCATGTGTCCAACCATGGTTTGATGACTGATTAAGTATTGAACCATGTTGCACCATCAACGTCCATCTCTCCTAAAGAAAGTAGTCTTATAGCAAACTGGGGGAAATTTCCCAAAACTGGTCATGGATTAGATCCTTGTGTGTCCCATCATGGTCGAAAACATCAAAATATAAAACATCCAGAAAAACAACAAAATCAAAACAAAGTTGAAAACATCAAAATCCTAAAAACATGTTATGCTTTGAGTCAACACCGGTCAAACTACGTGGTCTCTGCATGTAAAACATAGGCAAGGCTTATCTTTTATGATCCCCCGAGGCCCTAGGTTAGTCCCCTGAAAATAATAAAAATAGCATCATAAACTCATAAAAATTGAAAGAGCCTATCTCCATCATCACAATCCACAATAAACTTTATCCATAATAAACAAATAATCATCTTCACCCTTTGACAAAACAGACAAAAAAATAGAGCAAACATCAAAAGCTATAACTTTCAAGCAAACAATCACAAAGCTTTGATTACAAATAGACAAAAACAATGACAAAGTATTAACTACCTATATTTTGAAAAATTCACCAACAACATCTTGAGATATGTCTTAACAGATACATTCCTACAATAGACATGATCAACAACGGATAATAGCCCTAACCCAAATAGATATGGCAAGTGATACTACAACATTGCTTTATCTTTTATAGTCTTATCTTTTTTATTTATTTTATTGACTCATTCCCAAGATCTCTCAAGGATGTCCATAAGGATTTAGAGAAGAAGGAATGGGGGCAATTGGGCATCATTTCGGTTTGTTATTTGTAATATGTTTTTGTGATACTATCGCGACGAATACTTGATTTGTTTGATATATGGAAGTTGTTTTAAGACAATTCGTGTAGCAATTTCATGTTAGGTATTTCATACCTCTCTATGTAACTACTCTGAAAAGTTTGAACACAACTCAACCATATACTCTAACAAGGTTTCTGTATGTTTGGTATGAGAAATAATATTCTTTGTATGTCGATTCAAATTCCATGCAATGTATACAAAGCCACCTTGGTTATTAATACCCTGGTGCATCGTATCTGTTTGCTACATCAAAAAGGATTGTTAAAGATACGAAGCCTCTATGCAAAGAAAAAGCAACTCATCAGTAACTAACAACATCAAATTTCTATCCATCATTCAACATTTCTTCTAACAACTCCATCCTGCATCACAATATCATTAGTACCACATCCATCCTACATCCAAAATTTCATCAAAACATGTCATGATGATAATAAAGCAATAAAAAAACCATGCATCATGTATAATAAAACATCATATATCATAATGATATATCGATCATCCATCCATCCACATCATATGCATACATCAAAAAAGTACAAAAAACATGTATAAATCATACAGCACCATCCATAATCATCACATAACACATAAAAAATCCAAATCGAAACATGTATATCTCATATATATCATCATCAAAAATGAGGATTTCATGGTACATCATCATATAAACATGTGTGATATCATAATACAAAAAAAATACATATACACAAGGCCTCAGTTGGGCCGATGAATGTTATACAAAATCATGTCTACAACGATATCTCTGAAACAATAAATATCATAATGATCAAGAACATATAGTCCTACTATCTAGCCGGAGGTGGGGACCTTGACTAATGCTCACTCTGACAAGGGGACATCTAAGGCATGAATGGCGAATGCCTAAATGAGTGCCCACCTGACTCAGCACCCATAGCAATACTAGGCTCTTTGGAGCGCGACCGCTGTTGAGCTCTAGGTACAAAGGGATCATACAGAGTCTAATAATATGTAGTGCCTCTCATGTACTGATCTCGCTCTGATTGGAGGGATTGCACTTTGCTTTGAGGGTACCCCTCTCAACTGTAATCACCTGTACCTAGGCCTCCACAACATGACGTCGCCCACTCTCGATATCTCACTCTTCCCTAAATCCATCCCTCTTCGCTATCAAGGTGACAACCTAAGCCTCCACAGCTCGTCGCTGCACTACCTCTATGTCTCTAGCAGCCGTCAACTAAACTATCTCAGTGGTCACCACTGCATCACTAGGTGGAGGAGGACCTAGAGCCTATGCCTAATCCTGCTACATAGGATCGTCCTATCCACCCTACCCACCATCCTACATAGTTGTAGCAAGCTGCTCAACAAAAATCTTCAACTCTTTGTCTCTCACCTCTACACCCAGTGATATCTGCTCTATCCATAGCTAGCGCACCACCTATAGGATCTGTAAAGCAGAGAGGAATCCGCCTGGCCCACCACTGATCATAGTCTAGGGTAGTCCTAAGATTTGCAATCCCACTAGACCATCCCCATCTAAATGGAACAAGTGCCCTAAACTCAGTCATAGTTGCATCTTGATCTGCCTGTAGCCCCCATACCCCGAACCTCTCTGGTAGTCATACAAAAATGATCCTCATAAGCATCCACAAACTGGCCCTATCTTCGCCGAATTGGCAACAAACATGATCTGGAAGATATTTTTCCAAGGAATGAACATGACCAATAAGCCACCAATTATGTCTACAATATGGTAGGTACTCTTGATCATCATGCCATGCATTATAGTCCAAATAAGGCCTCCAAACAAAACCTAGCATATCATCTATCACGTGACGCTAGTAAGGTAGCTGCTCAAGCCATGTATAATGCAGAAAATCACCATATCTGTACGAATAAGGATCCTCTGGATATTGATCCAAAATACCATCAGGCTTGGTAATGGGGATGTGCTCCCAGGCCCATACATGAAGTAAACTCACACCAACAGAAATGGATCTACCTCCTCGGTAGGTGACCTCGTGTATATCTCTATATAAATCCGCAAGGAGACACGGGCCCCATGCATATCCAGTGTCATGCTTGAACATCTATTAGATGCACACACCCCAACCAACGGGAAACTGCTTTCCTTGTCAATCAGGAACTACAAGCCTCGAAACCAAAGCACATAGAATAAGTGAAACCGGATCCACATTTCCAACTAACTTAGATAGGTCTATCTCAGAGTCATGAACCTAAAGACGTCTCACACCAAGGACTCAACACATAGCACGTGTACCCTACCATAAGGAATATGTCACAAGATCTTCGTGGATTGGAACATGGAGAATCCTTCATACATCCTCTAGGGTGACGGTGGCCTCCCTTATATGTAAATGAAAAGACGATTTCTCTTAGTGCCACCTCTCAACAAGAGTGGTCATCATCGCTTGGTGGAATTTGATAATTGGCATGTAACATATGTTTTGTAGCCCCATAGCATCTAGAACATCTCACTCTAGCTTGTGGAACCCAGTGATCAAATCAAATAGCTCATGCGGTCATTGCTCCCTCGACATAAGTGGTTTGAGAACCACCTGCAACCATTTGACCCCCAATGTTAAGGATTTTCTATAAAAACATGACATGAACCTCAAATTGCAAACAAACTAACTCAAAAATATATACAAAGCAAAATCGGTCATTTGTTTGTCAAAAGCATTAAAGACAGCCAAAAGAAAACACTTTTTTGTCAAAAGCAGCAAATAAAATCAAAAGCGAAAATATCAAAATCACATATATTTCTCAAAGGAAAAAAAAATTCACATAGGCAGACAAAATGAAACAAAAATGTCAAAAGTGAAACTTTATAGCGAATGTGAAAACAAAAGAAAAAAACTATGTCAATAGCGAACAAATATCTCAAATGCAGCACAAAAACTCAAAAGCATCGTAGATAGAAACATCGAAAGTGATAAAAATGATTCAAAAGTGAACAAAACATGAAATTATTGCTATCGAAAACTTTGACTTCATGCATTAATTACACAAAAACAAGTCAAAAATAGGAAAGGAAAGGGTACATAGTAGGGCACTGACACCTGCAGGTTGTCTGAACTCGCGAACCACATCCGTGTGATGTGGGGCTCCTCAAATCCTCGCCATAGCTCCTCAACAATAAAAATCATGAAATCCAAAGGCAAGAATTTTCAATAGTCTCAAAGTGAAAATGAGAAAAATTAAGCCCTAATTACCTATTTTAACCCCCAAAACCCTAATTTTTTACCTAGGAAACCCTCCTAGGTTGAAATTAGGAGCTCCTAGGAACATCTAACTTATCAACGAGGGACCTATAGGCTTAATTTTTTTCCTCTATGCATCTGAACTGAAATGAAATTGTGTTGTGAGCCTTACCTCAAAAAGTGTTTTTTTCGGCCAACCTCTCGAAGGCACAGCCCAACATCTTACCATCATTCCAATAACCACTGGGGCATAGTAGGGCATATAAAAAATTTCAAATCTTGATCCTAACATCGAATTCTTTGAAACGAAGCAACCAATACTTTGTCTCAAAGAGGGGAAAAATATAGACATGTAAAAATGACCTAACACTTATCGCACATCCTAAATGACATTTTCTCATCATCGACATCATTATCACCTAATATCACTGCATTTCACATCAATTGCATCCAGATGGCCAGTTAGTTGTGTCTGTCTCTGGAGAGTTAAAAAATAATAAGCCAGTAGCGAACATGGTATCTATTCCTATTGATTAAAGTTCAGCAGGATGAAATAGATTTTTTACAAATTTGTTTGAATCTTATACAAATTTCCTTCAGAGATTGCTAAAAGATGGTGTAATTTCTCTTCCAAAGATAAGACTACTATTCGAGCCCTATCCCCAATGGTATGATGCACAAAAAAAATTCCAATATCATTGAGTATCAAGTCATGATACTGAGCAATGCATGGATCTTCATTTTATACAAGACCACATAGACAATGGTACCATCTGACTTGATGGTAAAAAGAAAAATTTGAACAAATTTGTAGTGAATCCTAACAGTCAGTTGTAGATATACATAGATCCTTTCCCCTCTCATCTACTAATTTGATCATAGTTGCTTCTTCTTCAATTGTTGATCCCAGTCCATCTGAGTATGTGAACGTGGTTTCATTGACTCATGTTCCTCCTTTGGGTCATGCAAATAAAACACCTAATATAACATTTACACCACTAGCTTTCCTATTAACAAGGAACCTTCTTTGTTGTACATACCAACTTGATTCAATGATAATATCATCACTTGCGTTATGTTTGACCCTATGAGCTGGGTCAATGTCATCATGAAGGAGACCCTTTTGATAAATAATTTACATAAGGATAAATATGATGAGTTGTAGACCACGCTCCATACTCATGATGGTCTTTATATTGCACCTATTGATTTCATCTCTTTTTCAATCCTTGTTGGACCTAAGTCTTTAGAGGTCCCATTTGTTGTGATACCGAAGTCTGACCTATTCATAGTTAGAATACGCATTCTATGACTAGTCTCTATGAATGTGGTATCCTCTATTGTCCATAAATGTCTAAAGTTTCCTCATGATGGCACGATATTGTAATTAAGGAAAAAGGGGGAATCCTAATTTTAATATGTGAATCTAGGCTTAATTAGCTTCCTTTTCCAAAATTACAATAGAAGGGAGATCAACAAGATGAATAGATTGACTATCAACCACAAAGGTGAGACAATCATACTTGGATCTTCTTTTTTAGGGCCTTGAAAGTGGATTGGAAATTATTTTAAATGAATAAACTAATTGAGAAATATGACCAAATATGATAAATGCAATATTATGAAAGCACACAGACTAAAACAACAAACTGTAGACAAATCTGAGCAGTACTAGAGATTGTGTACCTGTCATAAAAAGTTGGATCTGGCATATAAAGGAGGACACATATGCCTAGGGGCATATGGGTCCCTAAGAGGGGGTCCTAAAATTGATTTTGGGGTCCACTAGTGCTAGATTTGAGTTTCTAATTCTCGATTGCAAAATTGTCAGAATGTCAAGTAATTATGTAGTTGAGTTTTTGTGGCTTGACAACTTTTAGGGCTTTGAATGCAACAATTGACATTTTTCCTTTAATCCTTCTTCAATCCCCTTCAATCCTATAACCCGCACATTCAAAGAGAGAGAAAATGTTGGTCCATTTAGGGGCTTTCCTCAATCAAACCCCATGTAAGTGTTTCCACTTCCACAATGGCAATGTCAATGATAGGAATGATAATTGAAAGGAAGGAATGATGAAATCACAAAGCGCTACAACTCACCACCCTTCAATGGCTTCCTTGAAAGACTGAATTCATACACATCACCTCAAGGATTTCAATCTTCTTGCTTGAATGCTTGAATGCTTTGGAGACCTACAATAAGGGTTAGCCTTCAAAAAACATGAACATGAACACACATAAACTTTGACATGATGTTGGATCTTGAATTGTTGCAATAATCTCTGAAATGTTTCTCTTGACTTGCTCAATAGTACTCTTGATCATAATTTTTCCAATATATTTCCACTTATTATTTGTTAGATTTTGAATGATGAAAAGACTAGGTATTTATATGTAATTTTGCTAGTTTCCTGAAAGTTAGATCCCAAAAGCCGAAACTTGAAATTTGAAATTTGAATGTTAAAATACTAATAATAACATATTAAAAATTGGTTCCCAACAAGATAGGGGGACCCATACACCCATGGGAAAATAGGTCCTAGCCCTATCTACCAGGACATTTAGTGTTGAGATCAAAACATTAATTTCCTACATTTATTCAATGCTTGCAATCTTTTGGAAAATGGTAAAAATATGCTTTGGAATACATAATTTGGGAAATTGGGAGCTTAATTAGGTCCAATAAATTAAGAGGGAAAAAATATAATGTGAAATTTCTAAGGGTGACAATTTTCAACACTACAGGTGTATACTATCGAGGACATTGGATACAAGCCACTCGTGTTGCATGGGGGCTTCTCTTTAGACCATTTTGGCTTGCTCCAATTGGACCCTTGCCACTTAGAGGGGACTTTCTCTACAAGGCCTACTTTAGGCATAATACTAGAGGCTCGATCTCTAATGGTGTCTTTCGACCTTCTTCTCATACCATTTCTCTAAAGGCCTCTATGTGTCACAACAATGTGCTTTGTCCCTTGCACCTTCCTCTTCGAAGGCCAAGGACAAGTAAGCTCTTACCCTTAGGCCTTCTCCTTCTTCTTCATCTTCTTCTATGGATTCACAACCCTTGGTGGTGTCCTCAATTCCTTCTACTATACCTTGCATAGGAAAGAGGAAGACACCCATGTTGTGGAGGTCCAAACTAAAAGTGTTCCAACTTCCTATCTTACACACAATACCTCGACCCACCCTATATAGCAAGGGGAAGCATTTGTGTGGGGTGGTTCTTGGTTCTCAACCTTTCAGGCCTCCACCTATCTCCCTACCTGCCTCTATGATAGACAAGGGAAAGGGGACCTCCATCGAGACCCTATGTCTATTTTTGTTCCTCTTCCTATTCTTCCTTAGGAGTCTACTCTCCCACCGACAATGGTTGTGAAGAGCATTCCTTCAATGGAACAAGGCCCTCAAGAGCCTATCGTGGAGACTAATCCCTTAGTGGAATAGGATCCTCCAAAGTCTCCTCATGTTGCACCTCTTGGTGCCCATATCCATCACAACTTTCTTGCATGTGAGCATAAGTGTCACTAATGGGCCTTGGCTCGAGAATGTGAAGCCTCACAGAAGACTAAGGGGGGGCCTCTTGTTCCTCCTTTTTCTTCCATTTCCACTTATATTCTTGTCTCTTCTTTTGATTCCATTTTTTCTTTTTTTCCCATCACCTCTGTTCTACTAACGGCTTCCTTAGAGGATCCCAATGAGGCTCACCCCAAAAGGGTGCAAGTGTTCATCACTCCTTCTATGGAATTTCCTTTGATTACCTCTTTACCAAATATTCCTCCTTCCTTGAGCTTGTTGACATGCACCACACAAAGATTTTGTCTATTATGGCTTATGCTCCTTCTTCCTCTGCTTCTATTGTGAGGACTCCACATCCTCTGATTAAGCGAAAGTTAGAGCATGACCTCATTCCAAATGATGGTCGTAAAAATTCTTATTTTCTTTCTTCGTCCTATTCTTCTTTGGCTTGTGCTCTCCTCATGATGAGTACATCACCTCCTTCCCTAGATTTTTCCTCTGCCCCTCTTCTGGAGGTTGGAAATGAATCTCCAATTTGTCCTCCTCCTCTAGTTCAATCACAAAACTTCACTCTAGAGAACTATATATTTAGCTTGATGGAGGATATTCCTACCCTTTCTTCTATTTTTTCTAAGTCTATGATTAGACTCATAGGACCTTGTTGATGAGGACATTGATCCAACCTCTTCCTTGGCCCTTGTTGCAGGTGAGTTGGCAGGCACTACCCTTGCTATCCCCTTGCAGGCTTGTCTTCCCTACCCCTAGGATGATCTATATCGGGAGAAAGATGGCTTGTTAGAGGTGTCGGACTAGAGTGATACCTCTTATTTATCTTTAGATTAGATTTGTGTGTTTGTTTGTGTTCCCCCGTGCTTGTTTATTTATGTGTGTTCTCTCACCTGGAGGACCCTTGATACCCTTATAGGTACTTGGATATAGGAGAGTAAATTTGTTGTACAACTTCTTTTATTTGTCTCATCATTCTTCCATGTATCGTATAATTTGGCCTTCATGTCAAGAATGATGCAAAGTGTTAGGGAATTTAGGCCTCTTCCATGTTGACCCGAGATTTTTATTTTTATTTTTTCTTCATGTGCTCTTCTCCTCATTCCAATCTATTTGCAGGTTGATGACAATTCATGCATACTATATTATATTTATTTACTTATATCTATGATCAATTCTAACTTGAATAATTGGATCCCCCAGTGCTCTTGATTTCTTTGTCTTTGCTTTTCTTGATGTTTTGGATTCTATGTGTTGTCCCTCGCATGACAACATCCCATGAATACATCTCACTATGTATGTTGTGCTTCAACATCTCTTTATATTTCTCTTCTCCTTAGAATGATATGTGCTCCTTAGTGGAGCACACATCATTCTAAGGGGGGCTATCATATCTATTTCTTTTCAAAAGAAAATAAAAAAGGATTTAAAAATATGTCTATATGTCTTGATGTCTTATGATCTTGTCATCTAGCTTAGGGGCAACCTAACTAGACTTGTCTTTTCTTTTCTATGAATATCATATAATGTAGTTTGCAGTAGCCATAGGTCTATTTGCTTGTCATATGGACTCTAGTCTTGCTAGCCATACCTATCAGCATCATCTTTTATTTGATTAGATTATGTCATGTCTTGAAACTTCATGTCTATTTTTTTGCTTTTTCACCTAATGTGTTTGTCTACAATTAACATGTTTGTGGTGAGATTGTAGACAGCTTTGTAGGATGGAAGACTAGTGTCCTCTTCATATCCTATCTTATCTTCTCTATTGCATATACTAGATTGAAGATCCTCTTCATCTTGGGTATATTCTCTTCAACCTCCTTCTGCTTTAGCTCTATCATGTTTAGAATACATATGCTCGCTAAAGTGGGGGAAAAATGTAATATCATAAAATTGTACCTCGTGTAATTTCACATTACATAACCCTCCCTTTAGCCTAATTAAAGGTGATAATATTAATTCCCCTTTTCCCTTGCCTTCAAATTCATCTTTGACCCCTTGGATTTTGGTATTTGAGGGAATTTTTATCAGGAACACTTCCATGACACGCAGATGTTTATGTGCTGCATGAACATCCTAACAAGATTCTTGGGTTTGTGGTCATTGGAACGTTACACTTCCGCCTTCCCACGAAGTGCAACACCTCTATGGTCATAGACACGCTCAAAAACAGTCCTTTACATGCATTTCTTCCATTCTTCCTTTCATTCTTCCATGCTCTCATTCGATCTTTCATTCTATCACTCTCATTCTTGCACTCTTGCTTCTCAAGCTCATTCTACATCACTTCTACACCATTTTTCTCAAGATATCTTGCACGCTCTTGGCTTCTATATCAATGTCTCAAATTTCTCAAGTGTTGCACTCTCTTTTGGCTTCACAATATTGTTGAAGGGAGGGTAAACACTCTCTTTTATTTGCATTATTATCTTTGTTTAGTAGAATATTTATATTCTAACATTTTTACTTTCTTCATTTTATCAATCTTTCTTGTCTATTATTTCTTTCTTTCTCTACTTGTCTTCTTGGTTGTCTCTGAAGGTGGAAACACCAAAATAGGGGTTTGACTTAGGCAAGCCCCAAAACAACCCCAACCTTTTTCCTTGTTTTTGTGTGTGCAGATTATTCATGTGGAGTTTTACGGGAGGTTGCACAATGTTGGACCTCTTGTGAGTCTATTTCTTTCTTTTCTCTTTTGTCATCTAATTTCATTTATTTTAAATACTTGCATGTTTAGTATTATTCGTGTTATTATTTATATCATTTCCAGCATTCTGTTAGTTTAGAGAAACATTCATATTTCAGTTACTAAATAGTTAGTAGATTCCTTAAGTGTTTGTTTGCAAGTTATGCTTTCAAACCATACAAGACCACAGTATGCCATAGGGGTTTCCACACGTCGTGTTGTCGTCCTCTAGTTGAGAGCTAGTCAACTTGTCCCAGAGACCTCTACAATCTACTCTTTCAGTCCCTGAAGTCCTTTTTCCAAAAATTTTCAAACATAAAATGCAATAAAAACTCCCCTTTGTCATCCCTTGACAGTTGAGCTTAGCCTTTGAGGTAGTTGAGGATAACTTTCTCCCTATAGACTCTTCTTCATCCTTAAAAAATGTGTATGATTCAAAATGTTCCAATAATGTCATCGTGAGGTATTTATATTGAACCAGTTTGTTGTGTTTTTCTTGATAGGACCCATTTATTTGTTTAGTTGAGAATCACCAAATATGGAAATGTGTTGAACACCTAAGGATAACACTGAGCATATTTCGGTAATTAAGGCTTCATACTCTACAGTGTTATTTGTGCATAGGAAGTTTAGATAGTAAGATAAGGGAATGGGCTTTCCTAAAGGTGGAATTATTATAACCCCTGCTCTGAAGAAAGTTCGACACTTAGAACCATCAAAGTACAATTCCCATGTTTCCTTTTCAATAATCAACACACTTTCATCAGGGAATGAGTCCATATTAGGTAACGTTAATGGAGAAGGAGCATTAGCTAAATGGTTGGTTAAGGCTTATCCTTTGATTTCCTTTTGAGAGACAAATTTAAGATCAAACTCAGTTAACAACATAACCCATTTAGCCAAGCGTCCTGATAAATCTATTTTAGCAAAAAATATTTTAGAGGATCAAACTTTGTAACCACATGAATTTATGCATTTAGTTAGTAATGTCTCAATTTACTAGTAGGAAACACAAGAGCCAAACATTTTTTCTATAATTGTGTATTGAATTTCATAATCAATTATAGTTCAGCTAATGTAATAAACAAGATGTTCTTTACCATTATCATCTTGTTGAGCCAACAATGCTACTACAGCATGGGATGATGCTGATATATAAAGGATAAATGGTTTTTCTTGCATAGCAGGTTGTAACATAGGAGGGGTAATGAGGTACTCTTTCAAACTTTCAAAAGCTTGTTTTCAATCCTCATTCCACTTAAATTCCAATTCCTTATTAAGAATTTGTGTAAAGGGTAATGTTTGATCTGCCAAAGATGCCACAAAATGGCAGATAGCTTGAATCCTTCCTTATAAAGTATGTAATTCAGAAATTTTCTACGAAGGTGGCATGTTAATGATAGCATTGATTTTCTTTTTTTCCACCTCAATGCCTCTGTGGGATACTATAAAAGCTTATATTTTTCCACTATCCACACCAAAGACATTTTTTCAGATTCAATCGCATGTTGTACTTATGCATTCTTTCAAAGATCTTTCAAAGGATTTTAACATTGTCTTGGCGAGTTAAGGATTTGGCTAGAATATCATCAACATAATCTTCGAGAATCTTATGTATGTAATCATGAAATATCAATTTCATAGCTCGTTGATATGTTGTGCCCACATTTTTTAATCCAAAAGGCATGACAACCCAACAGAATGTTCCCCAAGGTGTAGTAAATGTTGTCTTGTATTGATCTTGAGGGTTGATAAAGATTTGATTATATCCTAAAAAACCATCCATGAATGAAAACAAAGCATGGACAGCAATCGAATCCACTATCATGTCAATATTAGGAAGGGGGAAATCATCTTTTAAAGATGCTTTATTAAGGCCACAAAATTTCATACAAATCCTAATACGATTATCAGGTTTTGCAACTGCAACAATGTTTGAGATCCATGGAGAATAATCAATAGGACGAATAAAGCTAGCTTCGAGGAGTTTTTCAATTTTAGCCTTAACCAATAAAGCTATATTAGGATTCATCTTATATGTATCTTTTTTCTAACTGGTTTAACATCTTGTGCAAGGACAATATTGTGCGTAATTGTCTTAGCATCAATACCCAGCATATTTGAATAATTCCAAGCAAAAAGTTCATGAAATTCATATAATAATGTTGCATGGTATTCTTGTTCATCCTCATCAAGGCACTTTCCTATTTGAATAACTCTCTCTTTGTTAGATGTGTCCATCGATATGTTAATTGTATCTCCCATAGGTAGTGCACTTTGACTTGGAACTTTGGGAATATTTTCTTCTTTGTCTTGTTCAACATCACTTGCTTTCTTTTCTTCATCAACATATTTTGTACTAACAATGGCACAAGTGAATGCTTGTTTGTAAAGGGGAGTTGGTGACTTATCATAAACTCCTAAAATTTCTGCCAAGGCTTCATCATGTTCAAATTATTCTAATGATCCATCACTTGTTATATCAATTAGTTTAGGATGCTTTAGAGTAAGAGTTATCTTAGAATAACCACACATAATGGTGTTGAAATTAAGTGTAGGTCTTTTTTCTCCTTTCATTATCTTAGAAGGGAAACATCCAAGACCATTTTTTGTTTCTTGTATGTTAGGCTCTATAGGGACACTAATTCCTTGTTCTTTCACACCACATCCTTTTCCACTATAACCAAGTTGTTTCAAGATCTCATAACCTCTTCCATAAAGCATAAAGCTTTTCCATTTCTTTAGGATTCAGTGATTGTTCATAATCAACTTCATCAAAGCTTGTTGTGTAACTTGTGTCTTCTTCTAAAGTGGTTGAAGTAGATTCTTTCGAAGGTTCTTCCAAATGTTTTGTTGTCATTACTGTTGTTTCTTTTCCCTTTTCAAGTTCTTTTGTTATGATCTTGTATTCTCCCATGAAGATAGGTGTAAAATCCAAGGAACCCCAACCATCTTCCAATAACTTTGTGACTTCCTAAATGTTCTTTTATTTCTCTTCCACTCGCATAGGCTCTACTTTTGAAGTTTGTATCAATGTTTTCAAAGGGATTTCCTTGTCTTTCTCAATGTGCAAACAACTTTTTGGGTGAGGGTCAGCCTTGACTATATAGACCTTATTTTTGTAGACATACTTCATTAAATGATGAAGAGTGGAAGGTACCCCATTCATCTCATGGAGCCATGGTCTACCCAAAAGGAGATTGTATGAGAGATCTTGAGGCATCACATGGATAGGAGTTTGTAATGTGAACTTTCCCACTCTAATAGGCAATGTTATCACACCCAAAGGTTGTTTTCCCACATTGTCAAATCTACAAATAGCTAAAGAATTAGGTTCAATCATAGCCTTGTCCACTCTAATCTTATCTAAGAGGTTCACACTACACACATTAAGAGTTGAACCATTGTCAATGAGAGTCCTTTTTATTCCACATTTGTTAATGACAGTCATTACCATGAAGGATTCATTTTATTTTTGTACTTCTATTGGAGGTAACTCATCTTGGTGAAAGATAATATCAATGTTAACAGAATTCATACCTTGAATAAGGGTTGTTACATCATTTGGTTGTGCACTGGGATGGATAACTACTTGTTGAAAGCATTTTGAAGCATGTTATGGTAAGTAGGTGAAGCTTGAATAAGGTCCCATAGGGAAATCTTAGCAGGAGTGTTTTTAAGTTGCTCCACAAGATCATACTCCTTTCCATTGTGCAAATGCAATTGAGGAGCGCTAGGAAAGATTGGTTGTGGAAATGGTAATGAAATAGGTATTATTTCAAGTTAACTATTGTTCCTTGTGTTATATGTATGAGAAACGGTGTTGTAACTCGGTCGTTGCGAAACATTGTTAGTAGTAAGTTGCCTTGCATAGTTCAAAATGGTTCCTTGAGGTAATGGTTTGTTTTTAGGTGGTCCTATGATAAGCACAAGTTTCGTTTGAACTTGTGTTTGTTGATGTGAGGGTGGGTAAATGGTAAGTTGAGGTGTGATATCATTAACTTATTTTTGTTTTGCTTTTTCATAACTAACATATCAAATTCATCACTAATAAATGGCTTGAGAGATATGTTAACTTGTAGAAAGAGACCTAAAATTGTCAAACAACTATGCTTTCTCCAAGGTTGACCATTTAATGTGTAGTTTCTTGTTTAATATTTTTAGATAGTTTATGGTTTCTAATGAAAACTAAATTATCTAATGCAATGCAATGATGAAATGAACAACCACAGATCTGCAATAATCTAATACTGAAACATAAAATAACTTTATCATTTTTTACCAAATTTGCACTAAAAGAACAACTTTTTTCAATATTCAAATCAAATTGTTCCAAATTTTCAAAATGCAGATGTATTAACAGAAACATAATGTAGAAACAGACCTAAAAATGCTCCTAGAAATCTAGTAGGCCACTTGTATAGGGACAAATTTTCCCTAGGGCGAATGGGTCTCAGCACAGGGGCTTTAAAAATTCAAATTTGAGTCTAAAGCCTACATCTAGGGTTTTCTATTTCTAGTGGCAAACTGTAGTTTTAGTAATAGAATTTTCTAGATCTTGATGTCTAAATGCAAGTACAATGAATGAAAAATGATGAACAATATGACACTTTTTGAAATGCAATTTTGACTCAATATTTGAATATGAATGATTGAACATACACTAATATGCAAGTACTATACAAAATCAATGTAATATGCATGAATTTTTTTTAATTTTTTAGATTTTAAAGGATGCAAAATGAAAACCTAAACCCTAAATAAGATGCAAACAAATGCTAATTTAACAACCCTAAATGAGATGCAAATCAATGCAATTTTAACAACCCTAAATGAAATGAAAACTAATGCAATGCATTGCAAAGTAATGCAAATCCTAGATCTAGGGTTTGAATGGACTCCAAATTCAGAATTTTTTGATGTACAAAGTCGGATTCACCAAAATGAAACATAGGAAAATGGGTGCAATCATAATGAATAATGATATGATGATAAAAGGTGAGATATAATGTACCTATCTTCCCTATTTCATTAGGAAAAGGAGATCCCCTAGAACAAGATTGAATTTCAACCCTTAGGTGATTCAACCTTGGTGGAGATCTTGTTGTTTTCCTTATGACCTAGGACAGGGTAAATCAACTGAAACAACACTTTTGGGAGAAAGACTAAAAATAGTAAATAAACCCAAAAATGCAAAGTAACACTTGAAATCACTAAATTAAACCTTAATCTAATGGAACCTACAACTTTCTAGCAGATCTAAGAAGGTTAAGTATTTTTTCACTTGTCACCAAAATGCTCTTGTTGAGTGTCCTCTGAGACTCATTCGCCCTAGGGTGAATGGGTCTTGCCAAGGATTTCTAAAATTTCAAAATCTGGGTTTGTAGCTCCTAATCTACTCTTCTATCTTGCACCTTTCAATCCTCGCTCTCAGATATGTACCTACATCAAAAATTGAAAATTTTGGTTTGTTTGTATAGGGGTTTGCCTCTATCAAACCCCAAGTTTGGTAATTAAACCTTGATGAAAAATACAGATCTAGAATCTAAAAATGTGTGTGAGCCCTAATCTTAAGTGTGTCTAATATTTTTAAGAGCTAACATGCAAAAAAATCCTATTCAAGTGTGTTAGAATAGGATCCCTAAATGAACTTGAATAATGAACACAAGACCTAGTTAGGAGAAGTCAAATCCCCTAATAGATCAAAAATCTGATTATACCTCGCTTTAGGCAGCTATTAGAATGAACATAGAAGATGGGATCGTTAGGAAATAAGTCATTAGATCAAGGGAAATTGCTAGTTGCATGTCCCAAAATATAGAATCCATCATGATCCTCCATAGGCATCAATCTTCAATCATGAACAATGCTTGATCAATCTTCACAAAATGAGCTTGAAGACCTGCAAAAACAATTGAAATGTTGCTCCAAGACTTCAAATTTTCTTGCATGAATGTTCTCCTTGAACTTGACTACAAATCTTGTGAATAACTTCTTGATCTATTTTTCAACCTAGTGTAAAATGGTGAAAAGACTAGGCTTTATAGGCTTCCTTTCTAATTTCATGATTATTAAATCCCAAAAGTTGACACTTAAAACTTGGATTTAGGACTTTAAGATGCCACAAAAAACATGTTTAGAATTTGAATTTGTGATCTTAAGGGGGACCCATTCGCCCAAGTGCAAATGGGTACTAACCTAAATTATCAAGACTTTTGAATTTTGGGGTGTTAAATTAATTAAATGCATTTTCTCAATGCATCTTGTAATTTCAGAAAATGTTTAAAATAGGCCTTGGGATACATAATAAAGGGGTTTAGGGGCCTATTTGTGAAGGATAAAAATGCATAAAATTGAGGTCACTAAAATAGGTTCAAATTAAGTGTGAAATTGTATTATCACATAGGAGTACAATTTTCTACACTGCACCAACATTCTATTAGTTTAAAAAATCATTTAGATTTCAGTTCTTGAATAGTCAGTAGATTCCTTGTGTTTCTATTTGCAAGTTCTAATTGCAAACCGTATGAGACCATAGTGTGTTGTAGGGGTGTCCACGAGCTGCGTTTTCGTCCTCTGGTTGAGAGCTAGTCAACTTGTCCCAAAGACCTCTACAGTATGCTCTTTCGGTCCCTGAAGTCCTTTTTCCAAAATCTATCCTAAAACATAAAATGAAGTAAAAACTCCCCTTTGTCATCCTTTTTCAGTTGAGCTTAGCCATTGAGGTAGTTGAGGATAATTTTCTCCTTGTATACTCTTCTCCATCCTAGAGACTCAAGAGTAGCAAATCTCCTCCTCTATAAGGCTAAACTAATACATGTTAATAATTAAAAAAAAATTAATTTTTATATTTTATGAAAAAAGAAAATTATGTACATGGAAATTATAATTGGAAATGGAAGTTCCCTTTTTAAAAATTGGAAAGTGGTCTATTAGTAATAAATTTTGAGGTTTGTTAAATGAAATAACATAAAGCATAGATTACTTTTAATGCTTTAAATGGTGTTTAGGGTTTTACCTATTTAATATTTTAATAAGAATTATGTTTTCTCAAATAATTTAAACTTATAAATAGGAACTAAGTCTGATCTATGGTTCAAACATAAATTGAAGAGTGGTATAAATAGGAACAATCACATGATAGTTTATAAATTTTAAAATGGTAAATGTGTTGGTGTGAATTGGGTTTTTACCTATCTAGTCCACTCGTAGGTTCTATTGACATGTTAAGTTTACTTAGGTCCTAGGGAATATTTCTAAAATTATTAGGTGTCATGTGATCTTATATTATCTTATCATGGCATTTACTACTTGTGTCCTAGGTTATTTAATAATTGTTGAGGTAGTTGTCTTATTGTACAAGATTAAGACACATGTCATGATCATGTCTAATCCTATCTCACAACCTTTCCTTTCTAAGAAATACATCTTATATGTACATTTCATATTCAATAAATCAATATTGCATCCATAATCATAGCAATCTATTCTTTCCATTTCTCTCTTGTGGAAGATACATGATGTGGTAATTGATCTTGGGGTGTTAGGAGTTCACATTCAACTCCTACAAAATGAGATGGAACAAATACACCCTTTGGATTGGAAAACTCTAAAATTGGGATAGAAACCATCTAAGGAGACTACAAACCAAATTTAATAAAACCCCAAGCTTAGGAATTCATTTCAAAGTTCTAGAAGAATGCTAAGGGTGTGAATAAGTCTTTTATGTCCAAATGATTCCAAGGGTGGGGACAAATCCTTTAGGTCCAAATGATTCTATTTTTTTAGGGACAATATATAATTTTATACTAAACACTTCTCAAAATGGAAAATTGTCATCATAGTGAACAAAACATGTGGTAAAGTAGTAAATTGTGTGTCAAATAATAAAAATACACTATAGAGAAAAAGTTGAATGAAGAAAAATATACTTGAATATTTTTTCACAAACCACGAAGCTAGAAGTAGGAGACCGATATGATATTATAAATATAATTTAAGTTGATTCTAAGCCTAATACTCCTGTATAATATTTTGTGAGAAGTTTCTACACTTATAATTATGGATAATTCCTTCCATATGCCAAGGATTAAGAAAATTTATACTCTATACTAATGATTGAGGAGAAGTTATGCTTGTTGGGGATTTTGATCCCTATTTAGATGACTAATAGATTGAGATGAAGAAATTTAAGATAAAGAATTCACATAATAGTCAACAACACTTACAAAATCTATCTAACAACATGTATGAAAGTAAATGGAATAATATTCCTACACAAGCTTATACACAAGGCTCTAAGATTTACATGGGAAACCCTTTCATGACAAAACCCACCACCAAAGAATGTTTATAGTTATATTATTCAAAATAAAATAAAATTTATATATAACAAGGTCTTTTGAATGTTAAAGAGTATCAATCTACAATATTCTTCTCTTGTAATCACTCTAATTACACTAGAAATGTTCAATCTTGTCTCTACACCCTCTAAATTCAAGCCTTCTAACATTGGCACATTCATACTAGGTCATTTTTATAGGTGTATTCATGGGAATACAAAACATATAACCATGCAATCAACCAATAGAATATCAAATATCGTGTGACTATAATCCAAGCACACCTAATGTCAACATGTTGTATAAATAACCAAGTATGATGTCTCCACATGGATAATAACTTTGTACACTCTGATGCTACCACACATTGAATCAATAATTACAACCTTAACACTATTGGTAAATATATATATATATTTGGTAAAACCACAACCACCAAATTGTCACTTGTGGTAGCTCACACAAACATAACATTAATTTTGATTACTTGTATTATCTTGTACTATCTTCTAGAATATTATATTTCACATTAGTATTATAGAAAGTGTCCTTGCATCACTATTCATTCTTTAGCAAAAAATAATCACATATGTGATCGTGAGTTCATCTAGAATTTTTCTGGTTGTTATCATAGCACCAACACATGTAAACAAATCATTTATGATTTACTAGACTTACTACCACAACATCACGGCATGTTAGTCAACATCAATGCTATACTAAAACACTTCAAAAATCACTAAATGACACAATAATGTACTATGTAGAAAAAATATTCCTATAGACTCTTGCAAGTGAATATCACCCAAGTCCCAAGATTGCATTTTTCTTAGGACTAAGATTTCCTACCTTTTGGCTAGGGCAAGGGAGAAGTTATGTACATTAAAATTGAATAATTTTTTTTAGATAAATGGTTTTAACTCTTGTAATCAGTTCTCTAAACTATCAATAATCTTAGTTATTTATAGATTCTTCACAAAATGATCTATAAGTACAAAAAATTAATAGGAAACTCCTATGAGATAAAGGGTTAAAGGATAACTTTCCTCAATCAACCCCTTTATGGGTATTCAAGAAATATCTCACATGGAATGTTAATAAAAATATAAAATATAATAAATTAATATATTCTAAGAAATTATACTCATTTTAAGTATAAACAATGGTTGGGAACTTGATAACAAAGTAAAATGTTGAGTAAGTGTTACTTGGGAGATGAAAAAAATTGGTTAAATGAATAAAAATATAGAAAATATGGTATGGATGGACATGTGACTAAGGTAAGAAGGTAACATAACTAATTTAGTGAGAAAATGATATAATATAAAAAAAATTATGCAAAAACCATCAATAATAGGTTTTTAAAATCTTGCAATGGTAAATGGTGAGAATCAAAGGCACAAAACAGGAAAACCACTAACCCAAAACTGACAAAATTTATGTGGAGTAATATGAATAATATGCAACATTTTTTTTATGAAACTCAAGGTAGAATTCAAACTAGGAGGTCCCAAAACTTCAATGGATCTAGGGTGGCCTAAAATAATGAAAAGTAAAAACTAGTAGATACCTACTAATATAAATTAAGGTAAAAACTATGGTACTAGTATATGGATTAAAACACAGTGAAACAAAGCTATTTTTTTGTATTTTTATGAACATGTAAAACTAAATGCAAGCTAAGAGGTCCTAGAAGCTACACTAAGAATTGATGGGGATGGGAGAAAACATATGGGGAAAATGACAATTGGGGATAGATGGAAAAGGATTGGGATGGGTGAGGGATTGATAAGGAGAGAGACTCTACAAATGAGAAGATAAATTTAAAACAAAAAACTATTGCAATGCAAAATATAAGATAGCTATTGATAAATGGGATCTAAAACACACATGCAACAACAAAAACTAAAATGAATAAAAATACAAGTAAACTATAGAGTATGTAATTTTTTATCTTATAATTTTTAGACATGACTTGTAATTGTAGAAATATGAAAAAAATGAATTAGGTTTTTTATTAGATAAGGATTTTATAATTACTAATGCAACTATATTTATAGATAATTTAATATGATGAATATAAAAAATACCTCAAAAATAAAGATGAAAAAACTTAATTATGAGGAATCAAGAGTTCTTATTTCTAATTGAGAAAAAAATTACATAGAGAATCTATGGAAGTGATCACCCAAAAAAATAGATGCCTACTCAAACTTACATACATTTGATTCTTGATTGGACACATTATTAGGTGACACATCAATTTAAAAATGTGGCTATCTAGTGAACACACTCATTAGGATAACCTCAAGCTTCAACTATTTCATTCACATGATATATTGACTTTCAAATAAACTCCTCACTTTGGATTATGGTTTTATGATCTTGTAGAGAGCTAAGAAATTCAATGGCATGAAATAAGCTTGAAAAAAATGTTGCAAGTATGAAGGTGTTGTCATTAATGTCAACTAGTTAACTAGTTGATGTTGTCATTGATGTCATGAATGATGGTTATTGGTTGTATATGTCAAGGATATTGAGAAATTTGTAATAAAGAAAGGTTGCAGGTATTTAGTGTTTTCTCTAGGTTTTGCTCTGGGATTTGTTTCTATGTTAGTAAGGATTTGAGGTATTTTTCATGGTTTCTAGAAGTTGCTATATCCAGATTTTGGGTTTCTGGATCATTGTACAGTGTGATTTATGTTCACCAGTTGTGTATTATGCTTTTCTGTGTGTTTGGTTGTGATCTGGGAGAAATGTAGTTGCTCTAGATTTCTCTATTTTGTGGTTTTAGGACTTGTGGTTCTAGAAATAAGTTGATAAGATCGTGTTCGAGTTAATTTTGTTATCCGGAGAGATTGGATCATGCTAAGGTTGTGTGTGCTTAATTGTTTATGTGTTTTACACGGGTATTGGTCGACCTTGTGTTTAACACTAATTACAAAGTTTATGGAAGCGTGTTGGGAATTATTTAGGTCCTCATTAGATGTTTGTTTGGGTTGCCCTCATTCTAATTCCACCATAGAATGTTTTGGTTCTGACCTAATTTGAATTTGTAAATGCAAGTGGTGTGTAGCCGACTTTGGATGAGTTTCAAAGTTGAAGATGGTATAAATAGAAGTTGATAGGTTTGTGAAAGTGGAATGCAAGCAAGATAGATGTGAGATAGATGTGAAACAGTGTGTATGTGATGTGCGTTTGAGTAGATCAATGTGAAATCAAATTGTGAGTTTCTGGAGGCAGTGAGTTGAAGGTGTACTCTATCATTCAGGCATGTTTGCAAGTGTGTGAGTGAATTGTGGTGGAAATCTCCATTGCATTCAGATTTTTTCTCTCTGTAACAAATCTCTTCTATCTTCTTTGTAATTTTGTGGCAGTGAGCCCTCTAGGTGGTTAACCCTTGTTGGACAGTGAGTCATGTTCTGGATAGTAAGTCCTATTTTGGCAGTGAGCCTTCTCTAGCAATGAACCTTTGTATTTAGTTTTGATATTCTCTATATTGTGAGCTAATCCTCACCTTGGTTTTTCCCTTATTGGGTTTTCCACGTAAATCCGGTGTTATTGTGTGTGGGATGTTTTTAAGTTTCTACTTTTGCACTTAATGATTAATCACATTAGCAGAGTAAAGGATTTGTGAATGATAATTAATCTAATATCTGGTGGAAGTTCTTAAAGGTTAAAATTTTATACAATTGATTCACCCCCCCTCTTAGTTGTCTTGTTCAAAAAAAAATTGGTTTCTTAAAACAAGATTATTTTGTAACACAAAGAAGTAGATTTTTGTTAATGCTTATTATCCCTTTTTTGTGTAGAGGTGGCCTCAATGTTAAACTATTTAAATTTCTATGTTTGATCAATAGTTGGCCATTGTTTCTCCTTTGGAATTTAGATTTGATGACCAACACATATAGTCCATTCTAAATTACATGGTCAAATTGTTGTATTTTCTTGCTAACATTATGTGTACCATCTATGGTGCCTATTATTTTATCACTTTATACATAGAGCAACTATGATGTCTATCTTTTAAATTCTCTAACTAATGAGTAACACTCATTGCTCTGCCACATAGATTAGTCAAACCCATAAACCTTAGAAGTTAGTAGATAACGAACTTTAGAAGTAGGAATAATGATTAATTAGTTGCTCAATGTAAATTAGTCATTGGCTAATGAGAGATGGTTGGATGGAACTAGGTGTATGCACTTTAAACCTTAAAGTTAGCACATTACAACCTTTAGAAGTAGGAATAACAAATAATTAATTGCTCAATAGAAATTAGTCATTGGCTAAAGAGAGATGGTTGGATGGAACTAGGTGTGTAGAGAAGTGTATGTAGGAATGAGCCCACCACATGGATGACATGGGCCAATAAAAGCTTGATAGCAAGTAATAAGAAATGATAAATGAATATTATAAAAATATGATTGATGACTAATATGGGGTAACAAAATCCAACAAAATTCGCATAGCAACTAAAGTAGAGTATCTTTATAGGATTTTTATCCATATTTAAGCAATTTTTTGCTATCAAGTGGCCAAAAATTATGTGGCAAGGAACTATTAGAAAATTAGTAGGTTGATCAAACCATTTCTGACATAATTTTATGACATAAAATCATGCATACAAGTTTACAAAATATTCTTAATACAAATATTAAAGACATACCACAAGACTACATTGGAAAAATCCTCCATGAGGAATCAACCTCCAAAAGCATTTGTACTCAATGTATTATTTGATAATGAAAAAATTACAATAAAATTACATAGTATCCATGAATACTTATCAAACATCATGCTCCTTAAATATATCCTCGATGTGTCAAAGCTTAATGGATAACCATGAAACTACACATACCATACCATGATTCACATATGCACTCGACAAGAGTGCTCAATACAAATGATAACCAACATTAGCCACTAAAATTTTTCTTTCTTTCATAGATTCAATCTCACATAAAACAACTAAGTGGTATTGGCTAAACCATGCGTCTCAAAAATATGATAGCAAAAAATCATTGACCCTAACATTTAATTTTTGGTACTAAGTTTTCCCAATATGAAATATCTTTCCAATGTGCAACCCACTCATAAAATATCTAGCCAATATTATGATACAAATTTACAAGTAGATGAAATAAATATTTAATGTGGCTAAACACATATCCAAAGATGCACTAAAATAAATATATTTTACATAATCAAAATAATTAATTTTCTTATAAAAGGTGTACAACACCCTCTTTCCTAACATTATCCAACTTGTATACATTGCATAAGGGTAAATCAATGGAATATGTCATCATATCCAACCATGTAACCACATAAATATCTAGCATACTCTTGTACTCCATCAAGATGACTACAATAAAATCCAAGCTATCCACCATCTCATTCAATAACTCCTTTCATCGTCCAACATGAAACATATAGAAGAAAAGGAACAAGCCAAGATGAAGATGCACCAATCCAAAGAACACAAGCATCAAATTTAAGTGATAAAAAAGGCTCCAAGATTTTTCCAAGAAAAAAACCCACATTAATAGAAATAAAAACCATTATAAATGACAATAAAAAAAATCATCCATACCTACAAAGGCTTCTAAACAAATCAATAAAACTCATTACAACATATCCAACCTATAAACTACAATCACAAGCTCCTTGTATAAAAATTATCAATGAAAAATATACATATCTAGGAATTCCCATTACATGGGTAATGTTAAATCTAAAAAATATATCAAAGCATACAAAGTCTACTAATAGACACTCAAATCAAGTGTTTCTAATAATTAAAACTATGTAGTGACAAATAATAATCACAATGATACAAAGTTGTAACAAAAGATACTAGAAAATCCATCACAACTTATCACCATAACTCTCCCAAATTCTCCACACAAACCATGTGAACATGAAGATCCAAGAAGCCATAGAAAAAATATAAAACTTGAAAATCATATCACATAAAGTTTCATTCTACCAACAATTCAAACTAGTAATTTATGCCAGGCAAGATCTCCTTCACAAAACCCTAATTGAAAATCCTAAAAACACCCAACCATTCAATGTTATAGATCAAATAAAATATATGCATATCATACAATCAACATAGATGTAATCCTCTCTAATCAAGGAATATAAACTCAAATACATTCCAAAAACTAGGAAATCAGCCCAATAACATCTCCTAATCTCCTCATAAATGACATCATAACTAAAAATCACATGCACAAGGAGATAACCATGTCAAACACTCATCAAATGAACCATCTATAAATAATAAGCATAGATAAAGATCCATATCCATGAGAAGAAAATCATAAATTAGAATGCATCTAAAAATAAAGGGAAATATATATTAGATGATTTTTTTTTACTAGACCAAGAGTGCAGAATGAGATTGGTCCTCTAGGATACACCAAGCAACATCAAATCTCTCCAAGAACAATATCCTCTACATATCCATTATGAATCATATTAATATCATGGTGAAGGATTTTTGAACTTCCTTATAAAACCTTTAAAGAGTAATCATCTCAAAAAATGTCTTTGACCTTAGGAGAACTCTAGCCTCACTTCAATCTCCAAGTACCCATCTTCTTAATCTATGCTAAGCTCAAAATACAACACCACACTATAATGAAGTTCCCAATAAAAGTATAAATCTAATAAATACTAAGAGAACTAACCAAACCACTATTAAATCTCCCATTACACATCTATATAATCTAGGAATACATCATGACATCATGAACTCTAGAGCACAAGAAGGCAAAGAGGTAACAAATCCTTGTATTTTTATTTTTATAGTTTATTTGGTTTATAATAGCTTCAAAGATAATTACATGGAGCAAGATCATCCAATGGGGAAGATATTTTGTAAATCCAATGAATTGGAATGTTCCCGTGATATTTTCTTGCATGTATTAGTTTATTTTGGTGGTTAAAAAATAAGTTGAAGTCACAACAATAGTTTATGTTTATTTTTCAATAAGAACAGTAGCAATAATTAGAACATTTGGTTCAATGGTCAATTTTTTTATATGAGTAAGTTGTAGAGTATTTCAGAGGTTGTGCATGATGATTTTCTATAGTTTTATTTAGTGCATATTCTTTTGATTGTAGTTATTTTTTCAGATTAGTTGCAATATTCATGTTAGTTGATCTTTTTATTCCAAGATATTAAGATTTATTCGTAATTTGCTCTTGGAATCTCTTTTTTATTTTACTTTGATTCCAAATGGAGTAGAGGGATTTTATCTAGGCTTAAACATGTGCAAGAAAACTTCCCCATAAGTCACTAAAATTGTAGTATCATTTCTAGTGCACTTTAATTTTACAATTTTTCATCTGTTGCAAAAGCAAGATCAGAGGAACAAAATGAGAGTGTCACTTTCATTAGTGATCTCATCAAAAAAAAAATACACCTCTCTAGTGAGGTTATGTAGGTCAATAAGAATGGTCTAAGCCATTTAGAAGTTGAGGTTGTAACAAAGAATAAAATAAATTTTGGTGTGGCATGTGATAGATGGGTGTATAGATTGGATATAATTGATGTTTAAATTTGGTTCATAGCACATAAAATAACAAGCCAACATAACCCATAATAGAATTCAATGTAGCAATATACATCTCCAACAAACAACATAATCATTTTAAAATGATATACAATCATTTCATAATAAAACACAATATTTGAAGTTTAGCACAAGGAGACATGACACAAGTAACAACATTCCATGGGAGCAACATTGTGCAAACTATATAAATAAATAAATAGGAGTTGTGGTATTGTTTCTTGGTAGATATGGTGACTAAAAACCTCTAGCATACCTCCAAAAGTTCATTACTGAACATCAAAACCAAAATGCAACCATCAAAACCAACATGCCAATAAAGAAAACCAATGCACAAACCATCTAATGCCCAAGACCTTTAGAACCGTTTGATGATGAACTCCATCGATGGTTGGCACATATTTTAAATAATGTTAAATGTATTATTTATTAAATGTTGCACCATTAGTCTTTTGTGGCTTATGTGGCCATATGGGGCCCAATGGAGGGAGATTTAATTTCTAAGCTTTCTCTTAGAGAATCATGTAAAGTTTAAATGATATATTTTAAATCATTCAATATGATTTCCTTTAAAAAAAAAATTGAAATAAGAATATAAGAATGGGAAAAGAAGTGGCTCGATGGAGTTCATTAAAATTTAATGATTTTTAATATTTTTTAACTCTATTAAAAGGAAACTTTAGTTATAAGAAAGAAGATTAAATTGGGGAAAAAAGAAGTGTAGCGTTATAAATTGTCACCCTTGACAATTTCACACTAGTTTTGCTCCCCCTATGTGCTTGGACCTAATTATGCACCTAATTTCCTAATTATGCATGTAATTGCCCATTTTAAAATATTTATCGGGGAATCAAACATGGGAAATCAAAGTAGGCGTTTTATATTTTTCCCTCAACACTTTGGGTCCTTGAAAAGCAAAAATCCAATCTAGGGTGCAAGGCGCTCTGGACTGCCTATTTTGGCTTCAAATTTAAATATGTCGGTGTCAATAATTTATTATTTGAAATTAAAATTTCAATTATTGGCCATCAGTATTTGATTTTCAAGAAATTAGATTAATTGCATATAAATACAAAATATTTTCATAATTTTAATAAACAAGCAATCATAAGGAAATTCACAAGAAATTATTATACTTCAAGAATCATTCAAGAGCATTCAAGAGAATTTTTTTCAAAATTATTAAAACATTTTGGCATTCAAGCATCATGTCAAGTTTTATGTGAGTTTTGTTCATGTTTTTTATGCATTTCGTTTTGGAGCACTAACACTTATAGGTCTTCAAATCAAATCAAGTCAAGCAACAATTGATCCTTGAAGGTGATGAGTGTGACTTCAATCTATCAAGGAGATCAGATATGAGTGGAAAGTTGTAGATAAGTGTCAATTCATTACTTGTTTATCAATTAGCCTCTATCCCTCAAAAGGATAAGCTCTCTTCTATCATCAATTTTTCCATTGTGGAGGTAGAAATACCAACATGGGGTTTGACTGAGGTAAGCCCCTATATGGCACAACCCTTCCCCCCCTTTTATGTGTGTAGGTTATAGATATAAAGTAAATTATAGGAAGATTAAAGATAATTTTCTCATTCATGCATCAAAACCCTACAAGTTGACAAGTCACAAAATCTGCATTTTCTCAGCAACAGATGAAGATCCGATAACCAAACCCGAAAGGAAGAAGCTATAAACCAAGGACCTCAAGCTAGTGAAGTTAGTTTCAGGAAGAATGTCCATAGTCTAGGGTGTCCTTAAGCCCTAGACCACCCAAATCCTGCTCAAATTTAAATCCTAGGTGCATTTGTGTCTGCCTTCTACATATTTGGATTTTGATTTTGTTTGTGTATTTCCAGTTTGTCATAATTCACAACAAAACACTACATTTTCATACTTACATCATTGCATCACATCAAAATCCAATCTCTAAGGCCTTCAAAGAATCACATCCAGGGTTGATTGACTCACCTTTTAGGTTGCATGTCAATCTCATACCTTTTTCGATCTCGATTCCAATGTTTAATGGAAAAGTCTTGATCCTAGTGATCTAAGCATTGGACATAGGACCCCTTTTCCAACGAAACATTTTGGTGAACCCGACTGATTTACATTATATACCTTCTAAAATCTAAAGTACATCATCCTAGATCTGATTTTAATAAAGGTTTGTTTACATTCATCATTTAGGCATACATCATTTCATGGAAAAGTATTTAAAAAATCAAAAACTTGCATTGCATTTTGCATTCAAATTTCAAATAGGGTTAGTTTCAACCATCATAAGTTAGATCTACATCATAATTGTATTTAGAAATCTACATTAGGTCATGTTAGATCTGAAATCAAATTTGAAAGTGTTCAAAGCATTCATTTAGGCATATGTATATAGTGAAAAAGGTGAAAAAGTGTATTGTTATTGTTGAAAAAAGATATCAAGTTTTCCATTTCCAGATTTCACAACTTAGGATCATTGAATTTCTACATTTTACAATCTGAAAATTGCATTTATTAGTTGAAAATTTTGAATATTTCTTGCATACTTGCATTTCACATTTCAAAATCACAAATCTGTTGAATTCTAGAGATTTATTTACTATTAGACTTGCACAGTCATAAAGTAGGACACTTAAACATTATAGCACACATCTAAACCTTGATTTTTATAAAAGAACCTACTAGACTAGGGTGTCCTTGCGCCCTAGACCAGTTAAATTTAGCTAAATTTTGGATCACATGTCTATTTCGATGTCTTCTATGTGGTTGTGCTATCTGATTTTGCATCCTATATGATTTTGTTGTGCATCACTCATTTGATCCATATGGAAAATAACATGTTTCCTTTTCAAAGATGCAATTTTGATATAGAAAATCATGGCTTATCTACCTATAGTTTTTTGCCTATGATAACATTGTGAAGGAACAAAATAAAATCATTGACACATTTATTAATACCACTTTACCTAATCTTCATTCTTCTCCCAACATCTCCTCTACTTGTGAGAATGTTTTGATACAAGATAATGCGATTATTGATAATCATGACAATCATGTTTTTTCTTCTCCTGATATCTCACCTCCTTGTGAAGGTATCTTGGTGTTAGAGGATCCAATTATTGAGCATCATGAGAATCTTGTTTACTTCTCTCCCAATTCATCTCCTACTTTGGAAGATATTGTGGCACAAGAAGATGAAATCATTGATATATCTCTTTCAAAATACAATTATATTGATTGCATATATGAAGATGCTAAATTGACATTAGATCCCCCATCAATAGAAGATCATCAACAAGTGATTAACTCAGTTGAGGTTATAAACAAACAATTGACAATTATATCTTCTTTAGTTATTGGATCTCCTAAAACTCCTTGAATTATTGGACCTCTTAAATCACCTCTCATTATAGGACCTCCAAAACCTCATGGCCATATCCTTAACTTTGCAAAACAACTCACTAGTAATCATAAGCAACAAGATGTGTTGCAGTAACCAAGTTATCACACAGTTGCTCACACATATAACACTAGAAATAATAAGAAACAAAAAATAAACACCAACACCCATTCCATTACCTCAACCATACCTTCCACGCCCACCTAGTCTTCCTCAATGTGGTGGTAAAGAATATGATCTTATTGAGAAACTTTGTAATACTCCAGCCAAGGCCTCTCTTTGGGACTTGATTCAAACATTGCCTACATACCACAAGATGCTCCAAGAGGCTTTCTAGAATATTGATCTCTCAATTTTGTCAAACCGAATGATTTAGATGCCTTGTTTGATTATATGCAAGTGAGAAAGTTGGATATTACATTCCCTCAACATGAATTAACCTCGCTTGAAATCCAAACATGAATCTTTAATGATAATAGTGGTCATTAATAAAGTTGGGGTTAGACATACTATAGGGCCTCTCTAATGTCTAATTAACTCGATGCTACTAGGTAGACATACAACTCAAAGGATGGATTCCTAATTGAACAATTCATCTTTTACAAGAGGCTTTATTTAATTATCAACCAGGGACTCATAAACTTTAGACAGTGCTGGAACAATATATGCATTCATGGATCCTAGACATGTCCTATATCAATGGAGTATAAGTAATTACACATGTACAGAAAGTTGTAAAGTTGGAAAAGGAAATGAAATGTTGATTTGTACAATAGGGGAAATAAATATAAGTTGCTACCTTATGCTATGGGTACCTAACACTCAAGACTGTAACTATCAACTACTAAAACTGAACTGTAACTAATTCCTCTTGACTATGAAACAAACATGAAGCTATAGAATTCAACCCAAAACTATAGAATCACGTGCATGAATTACAACATATGTATATAGCTAGAAACTACCTTAACTAAATTCAACAATGCATCAATTAATCTAATAACAGGAAATGAAGTGGATTAGCAATACCTCAAGTGGCCCTTGCTTGAGTTGTTGCTTCCACAGAAGTTGTCAACACCTACTTACTTGACTCGACAATTCATGATATCAACTAATTCTCTTTATTGCATAAAAACTCTAAACTCTTACATATAATCTGACAAGAATATGTTGAAGATTTCTTATTCAATAACACATATCTATTGTTATAACTGGTAACAGAAAAACAACTAACAACTAGAAACAATGATCAACAACTACTAGCAGCTAGATTTACTCCTCAACTATAACAAATCCCACTATATAGGGTATGTGAGGAGTTTTATTCCTCTAAGATTAAAAATAGATTCATAAAGTATCTGTCCACTCTCCCTCAAAGATAGGGAGAGGATTCAGTCTTAAAATAGAGAGAACCTCTCCCTGATCTTCCTATAGGTTTTGAAATACCCGAGATTCCCTACCAATGGTGTATAATGGGTAGCCCTCATAATCTTCTCCTTGAGTTTAGATTCAAGCACTAAGTATATCTGGTCCTTGTAGTAGATAATGTTTGTTGTCACTAAAGTGTGCACCCTTGCTAAGTTGATAGAATCACTTAGCGACCTCGTGAAACATGGGATGATCTCCCTAAGTGTGGGCTCAAATGGTGGAGATCAACCTCCAAAGAGGGCTAGAGTTCCCTTGTAACTTCACCTAATCTAACCTATGCTAATGCTACTTGTTGAGAAAAGAGAAAAGGATAACATATAATGAAACCTAAAATCTAATACGGTGATGCACCAAATGGTTCTTTTCAAACCTACACTATAGCTTGAACTCACAATATGATCGAATGTCCAAGTTGTTTCATGCACAACTCAGGTTTCTACACACTTATACATCAATATTTTATAGGAAAGATGAATTTTTTCAATTCTAAAAGGAAAAAACAACTATCTTCACAATTAGAAGTTTCCAAAAAACTATTATCATAACCTATGACATGCATAAGGCATGAATACCTCTGCAAAAATGTGTTGAAGGAATGAGACATACATTTAGGAATCATATCAAATCACAGAAAAATGCATCAATCATTCATATTTGCACACAAAATATAGATTGGAGAAGGAAAAATACTTGTCTTTTATTTATCAAAAGAAGTGTTACATAGCTGTGTACAAGTCTGAAAAATGAGTTTCAATGCTCCTCCAGCTAGAAAGAACTTTGAGAAAACAAGTTACAATACATGTTGAGAGAGAAAGAACTAACTAAAATATGCTCCTAAAGCTTGCTTATAAGTTGCTCAACAACTACTACAAAATAGGAACATGTGTGGAGGAGAAAAAGATAATTCTTCACTTTAGTTGGCTGAGCTAAACTCCTTGGATGTCCAAAACTGATATCCCTACTTTGCAGCCCCTAAAACTGCTCCAAAAAAGTACTTGAGTGAAGAAAAAGTCTTTCTTTTACTTTATCCACCATTAAGGCACCTTAAATAGCTCCTATATGCTTGTAAATGCTCCAAAATTGGGTCAAAACTACCCCCTATATCTTCTCAATCAATTGCACAACTCATTCAACTACCCTAGATGCTTGCAAGTTGCAACTGTCCATAATTGCCTCTTCAATTCCTCTAAACTACCTTTACCTTCTCTCCAATTTCATAGGGCATGTGAAAAAGGTTTGAAATAGATTAGGGACTCTAGGATGTTGTAAGAAATCCTTTAGGACAAACTTTGACACTTTTTTGATCCATTGAAAACTCCTTCGTACCTTGCAATACCCCTGTCATCATAATGGATCACCTTGACTTTTTGACACTACCTAGCTAAGAGTCTACAACTGTCATGTTCAAAGGTCTTCACAACACTCTAATATTGTCCCCTTACTAGCTACCATTATACCATCATTTTGTTTTCATGTGAATCTTTCAACTGGTGACTGCGACTATATCATTTCATGGTCATGATCTTGCCACTGCCCTTTGTTAACCTTTTGTACCTTGCATTCAATCACTGTACATGGATCTTTGGACTATCTCTTTTTCATGACTATCTATGTCATCATTTTACTTGGTATTACCCATGCCTTCTTCTCATAGAACTTTTTCCCACTGCACCTACCATCTTGGCAAGTAGAGAGAGGAAAGTGACAACTTCAATGCAAATCATACTAAGGACAGATCAAGGAAAAGCTTATGAGTATGTGACTTTTGAGTATGTGACTTTACCTTTGATACTGAGACATGGACCAAAGGAAGTGAACCTATAATTTATTACCCCCATACCTTGTCCTGTAATAACTGTCATTTAGCATGACATTCATTAACTTTTGATAGTCACTATCCCTTTTCAACAATGAGCAACTTGATAGTCATGTAAAGGTGGACAGTGCTCATGACTATGGATATTTGGCATTGGAAGAAATCAATGCACTCTTGATAGTATTATGCAATTGCTTTGATAACCCTCTTGTGTGTATGACTTATTTCTTGCATGTCCACTGTCCTTGTTAACTGCCTTCAAGACTGTGTATAGGCCTATATACTACCCCTATTATGATTTTATTTACTAACTGCTTCCAAAGAAACTTTAGTCAACTTCTAAGACGTTGTAAAAGGATGACTGTGATTTTCCATGGTTGTTCATTTATTTATGATTGTCAGAATTAGAATAGATCTTTGAGCTTATATCTCTGTTATTGCTTTCCAAGCTACTATCCATCTCTTTCACCAGTCTTTATCTTTTTGAGACCACATTTCCTCCTTAAGAAATCCCTACCATCTAACTTCATGGAACTTGAGGAATGTCATGCTTTCTTGAAGGATCGTCACTCTTTTTTCACTACCTTCAGCTCACAACCATCTTAAGGAATTGTCCTTTGCACTATCTTGCACTTTATCTGTAGACCTTTATTACCTTGTTGTTGCTCACAATTCACAGACACTTGTTTTGGAGGGTTTTCCCAAGAACTGTAACACTTCTGAATTCCTGATCAAAAGTCTTGTCCTCGAAAATGAATCTCAATATTGGCCTCAGAAACAACTCTCTACATGGTAGATATATTCAGAGATCTATCAGTAGCACCAAATCAATTTGGCACAAAGAGAGAAAATAATGATACTCTCTTATATTCATCAATTTGTACTTTCTTCTCCTATATCAGGGTTTTCATCTTTTGTCATCTTTAAAAGCTTCTTTATTCTCTACTTGTTAGATTCAAAAACAATCATATCTTTAGACGGAACTTCTTACCATCAATAGGTAGGACATTCTCCTCATAATCAGACATTTCTTCTTCAAGAGGAGTAGTGGAACATCCACAAATTGTCATTAATGAGATAATGATCCCTTGTATTATCAGACACCCACGTTGAAATTAGAGATATGATCAGAGGCAACAATTCTAAAATTAAGATATTATCCAAGTCAAGGGAAATATTCCTCTCCAATAGTACTAAACTATTAAGAAGTTTTGTCCATGCCCTGACCTGACACAATTCCAAATTTGCATTTTGTCGTTGGTTCTTGTCAGACCACTGTACAAAATCCATATAGCATCCCATTAGAGATGTATAATTTCAATGTCAGGAAAATTTGACTCCTCTTTGCTGTTGTTTTATATTTTCAATCACTTCATCCATATGTTGTGAAAGTCTCAAATGCTCACTATCACCAATCAACCTTTGTGATCTCAGGTTTCTTTTGCAACTCCTATTGTCTGAGACTGTCCTCTAATTCTCATTGTCTTTTCCTATCACTATCCTTTACATTTGCAACTACCCACCATTGCATTCTTATTTGAGTTGTATGGGTATATCAGTTACCCTTCATATGCACACACTTCTCACTTTGACAGTACCGTTGTTAAAAAAATTACACCGGCCTGCTCATTTCCACTAACAACTTTTTCTTTCTTCTTTACCTAATATCATTGTTTACAGCAACAACCTTGTCATTTCGACTAGCAGCATTCTTTTCTTTTTCCAATGGTTAATTGTTCATCATTTTCACCATTAGTTCTCTTTTTTCTGATAACACTTCAAGAGCAATGTAAGTAGGTGTACAATCAATTGACTTAGGTGGTGAGTGAAACAAGGAATACTTTGAATAGCCAAAATCATAGATTTACAGACGTGAAGTAGTACTTCTATCCAAAAATGTACTTTCCAGCTTTGGATCTTGATGACAAACCCATATTGAATGTCAACTATGATGTTTTCACTTTTCCATGTACTTCAGCTGTAAACACTTATGGAAACTATCTTTTGACTTTTCATTGCATAACTTTCTTGGATTTAAATGTTCAATTACAACCATCCATGTATCCTTTCATGACTATCATTTGCACCTTGTCACAGATAGTCCAAATATCTTTGCCCCTTTTGTCTAAATTGAAGGAATGGTGGAAATAGGTATTATGCAAAATTTTAACAATCTCACCATGCATGAACCTTTTCCTTCAGCAACCCCTGCATAGATCTCCATGATATCCTTCAAGCTATCTTGACTTAGCTTGGATAACAATAAAAAGTTGGGCTTCATACTACCTCTTCAGATGCTTTAACTTTGTTCACATTTCTAACATTCATTGCTTCACTTCTGCATATTTCACAATGAATCGATCCATGGCAATGGTCTTGTTTATTTCATCTTTAGATGCTTGGGTTATAGGACCATTCATGAACTAGTTTTATAGATATAAGATCAGTAATAGTCTCATACAACTGAGGGGAAGCTTTTTCTAGAAACACCCTCAAGTGTATGAAGGAGAGGTAATACTCCTCCCCCATCAATAAACTGTTGCATGGCCATCTTATGCTACCTCATTTTGTTTCATCTATTTTTCTCTAGTTCTTGGGTCCCACACCTGCACTACCTTCTCAATTCCTCTTGACAAGAAAGTTACCCATATCATTCATATCCAATGCACAAACTGATTTCCTTGTGTCCTTTAGCCCCTAAATCTTGATTATGGGTAACTCCTCATACTTTCCAGCTCAAGGTTTGTTCCTTCTCATTCTTAGAAACAAGGAAATCCCTTGCAGATACCATGGAAGACAAAACGTTATTTGCAGAAGTCGAGGAGCTTATGTTGCTCATACAAATTTTTTGGGTTGAGACATCAATAATAAAAACTTCAATGCTAGGTTGATCAGAGCTAGCAGTACCTGGATAGTTTAGCAAAACTAAAAATGCTCATCTACACAATAATAAAAGAGAAACCACATGAAGATTGTATGCAGAAAGCTTTAAGCACATGGAACCTTTCTCCAGCCCCTGAAAACTGTCTTCTTTATGCAACGAATCACTGCAATCTTTGCTCTTCTTCTTCAACGTGCTCATTCAAGATAAGATAACCAAACCCTAGAAAGGCTTGACCTAGTCATGATAAGACTAAGTGTGAGCTTCGATGGGGGGCTTGGGGATCTATTTTGAAGGAGAAAGGGGTCCCATGAAGCAAAAAAATAAAATGCTAAGGATAAATTAGAATCTTTTTCTCAACAATAGCAGCCCTACTTTTTAGATCAAAAACTTAAGAGGGTGCAAAAGGGGTGGGGCTAGAAATTGCCCCACCATCTTAGGCTTTTTTCTACCACTTGTCAATCATATGAAGTTTTAAAATTCTCACTAGTTATTTTTTTTATTATTTAATATTTATTTAAGCTGTTGAATTGAATATGTAAAATAATAAAATTCATGAGACCACCAGCTTCCATAAATATAGGAGCTTAAACTTTTAAGTTTAAACTATGATACGAAATTCATGGGACCATCCACTTTAAAATAATCCTAAAAAATCTCAGTAGCACCCATGAATTTTTTTAGGAAGCCCCCCTCCATGGGATCCCACCCTAACAAAAATAAATTTTCCCTCCAAGATAGTATGCAATGTGGTTTTGACAAAAGTCAATTCACTTTAGCAAGACAAGACTTTTAAAAGACACCTTGTTAACCCCTCTTTTCAAATTAGAAATATTTTACCCTCTTTTTGAGGCCTAATAAATTATCTAGTGTAACTACTTAGACTATGAGTTGAAACAGGTTAACAATGTCATCTACCATAGTGTACCTATCATCTTGAATCTGATCATCCATCAAATCACAAGAAAAAATTTTCTTGGAATACTCCACCAAAAGGTAGGACTTCCAATCAGCTGAAACCTTTGTATGGGAACACACAACTGGTTTGTTGGAAAGGGAATCAACAACTATATTTTTCTTTCCCTTAACATACTCAATATCAAAATCATAGGAATGTACCTTGTTGACCCACTTTTTTTGTCTCTCATTTAGGTCCTTATATCCCAAGAAATACCTCAATTTGTTGTGGTAAGTCCTCACCACAAATCTCCCACCTACCAAGTATTGTTTGAACTTCGCCAAAGCATGCATTACGGTGAGCATCTGCTTGTCATAGATGGAAAATAATCTCTCTGGTTCTCTTAGCTTCTGACTCTCAAATTCTATTGAATGTCTATTATGCATCAATACAACTCCTATACCCTTAACTGAAGCATCACACTCAAGCACAAAAGGTTGAGTGAAATCAAGAAGTTCCAACACTGGAAATGTGCTCATCACCTCCTTGATCTCGTCAAATACCCTATGAGCCTCCTCTATCCATCTAAAATCTCCCTTATTTGTGACATTTGTCAAGGGTGCACCCAACTATGAATACCCCTTAACAAAGCACTTGTAGTAGCTGCACAACCCAAAGTATCCACACAGCTCTATAAGGGTCTTAGACAGTGGCTAATCCAATATCATCTGAATATTCTCCTAATTCTCCTTTGCATCCTATGAACTGATCACGTGGCCCAAGTACAAAATCTCTATCATACCAAATCCACATTTAAACAACTTGACATATAATGAATTCTCTCCCATAATTCCCAAAACCATGTCTAACTGCCTCGAGTGATCATCCCATGTCTTTCTATAAATAAGGAGATCATCAAAGAACACTAGCAAGAACTTACATAGTTGCTTGTTGAAGATATGGTTCATATATGACTGGAAGGTAGCCGGTGTGTTGGTCAACCCAAATGGCATGACCAAGAACTCATAAGGCCCATATGGCACTTGAACATTGTCTTAGGTATATCTTGCTCTCAGACTCTAATCTAGTGATATCCTAATCGAAGATCGATCTTTGAAAAGTAGACTGCCCCATGTAATTCATCTAACAACTCATCGATATTGGGGATAGGATACCTATTTTTTAATCATCTTCTTATTGAAATCTTGGTAGTCTATATGCATACACATCTTTCCATTCTTCTTCTTCACTAAGACCACTGAAGAAGCGAATGGACTGGAGCTAGGTCTCATGTGGATCGTATCTAACAACTCCTTAATGGCCTTGTCTATCTCATCCTTGAATTTATGTGGATGCTTATAAGGAGTGGTTATCATCGGTTTATCTCCCTCTTTCAACTCAGTAGTATACTCAAATCCTCTATCAGGAGGTCTCCCTAGAGGAATCTCTCCAAAAACCCTGTCATGTTTGCCTAACAGTGATTGGATGTCCACATGATATGGTTGGCTACTATCTAAAGATTCCTTGGATGTAATCACACACTCTGTGACCCAAGCTACATCCCCATGCCCGAATATACTCTCCATCCACTTAGTTGAGACTAATTTTGGAGAACCATTAGCCATACCCCTTAAAACCACCTTCTTACCATATGTTTCCTTGAATTTCAGCTCCATTGTTTGGAAGTTCTCAGAGTACCTTCGCAACAAATGAAGCCACTGAACCCCCAAGATGGTGTTATTATCACCCAGGTCAACTACATAAAAATCATCTATCACCATGTAGTTTCCCTTGATCTCACATCCAATCGATGAACCTTTTATGTGCATGTCATACTAAACCCATCAACTACCATCACATTAAATCCCTTGAAGTTCTCTACAAGAATACCTCTCTTATCAACTAATGTTGAGTCTATGAAATTGTGGGTTGCCCCACTATCAATCAGAACCAAAACTCGTTGCCCCTGTAATACTCCCCTAACTTTGAAAGAGTTGAATCTAGGAGTACATGATAAGGTAGCAATAGCTCCACTTTTGACCTCCTCATGTGGCTGCTTGTTGTACCCCAAATTAAAAAAAAAATTACACTTAGACATTTTGAAGAAATGAGTAAAAGTCTTGTTAAATTTGTCAAAAAGGTCAAAATTTGGGTGTGCGTGTCTTGCATGAGGGGTGAAAATGTGAAATTCCCAAAATCTAATGATCTGCGTCTTCTCAAAGCAGCTTAATCTACAAAACCCAGATCTCAGTTTTTCATCCCTACTTTTTAGGAAAACTGCTATTTTTAGAAATTTCCTAAAATAGTAACTTTTTCTGGGTTTTTCTAGGTTTCTTTTGAAACGGATACTAGAAAAACTTTCTAAAAATAGAAAGTTGGTCTGATAGAGTCCAAACTAATTCTGATTGGCTCAAAAAACTTCCATATCAAGCTGGTGCAGTCAGAATCTCAAAATAATCAGTTTTGCCCTAGTGGGTCTATTCTACTTTTTCATAAGCATATTAGGAGCTTTGAGGTCATCAATGGAGATCAGTCAGCTATCGGACGTCAGACTCAACACTCAGGCGTTCAACAAAAGGTGAGTTGGTAAGCAAGCATGAAGAACGGAGAAGAAGGTGAAAACTATGGAAAATATTCTAACACTGCTTGTCATGGGCACCCCAGGAGAGAATAGGCGCCCATCTTTTTAGAGCATTAAAAGTTGAAATTAGGGTTTAAGCTTCCAATCAAAGTTGCTCAGTTTTCTTCCAGCTCCGCAAGGAATCCAACGGTGCAGTCAACGGATCATCTAGTCGCCCGGGATTCAAAGCTGAACAGGGAAGATCCAAACAGAAGTCAGAATGAAAAACATGAAAATTATCAAAATTTGACTAAGTATGGGAACTTTGGGCGCCCCAAGGGGAGAATAGGTGCCCAAATTTTTGGAGCACCTAACTCAAAAGTTAGGGTTTGTGAATATGCTCAATCTTTTCAGTATTCAGCCAGCTTCGCAACGCCTGTCTCTGTCAGAGCATCCGACTATCCAATCTCCAGCAGATTCAGATCAAAGTGGAACATACAGAATGGAGGTTTGAACTTGAAGATGAAAATCAGATGAAAAATGGTTAAGTATGGAGCAAATGAGCGCCCAAGGAGAGAAGAGGCGCCCAAGTTTTCAAGGGCCTAAACAGATGAATTTGCAGATGTAGCTCTAACGTGATTTCTTTAGAGTTGAGCAGGCTCTCCAACGAGATATTCAACACGTCAATCAGAGTTTGCAGTCGCCAAATACGAGATGCTGAACAGAGGGTTTGATGAGAGCTAAGAATTGAGATTCAAAAGCAAACATGAGAAAGTGAAAAATATTCTAACTCTGGTGAGTTTGGGCACCCCAGCTTGCCAGGGGCGCCCAAGCTTTTGAAGGCCCAAATTCAACTGTTTTATGAAGTTTCTCCCAGGAGACCCCTCTAAATATCTCCTCAGCTTCGTAACGAGCATAACCATCAGTCAATCCGATGCCCGAATCACCAGATTTGACAAGATCATCTGTAGAAGAGAAGTTAATGAAGAAATTAAAAAATATTCGAAGTCTATGAAGGATGGGCGCCCCTGGAGAGGTTGTGCACTGATGATTTTGAAGGATCAAACGAAGTTTTCCGCGAGAGACGCCTCCAGAACAATCTTCTCAGAACGGGTCAGGCTTTGCAATGAATCATTCAACTCACTCATCAGATTAGTTTGCAAGCCGGAAATCGAGGTCAACGTAGGGGGTTAAAGTTGTGTAAAGTGAAAATATCAAAAAAAATGACACACTGCTTGAAATGGGCGCCCCTAGCCAAGAAGGGCGCCCAACATCCCATGCCTTAGTAAAATTTTCAAGATTTTCAAAGTTTCCAAGTTTGTGAGATGAAAGATGGACGTCCAGGTTCAATGAACAAAAGTTTTTAGAGTTTTTGAGGATGAAAGCAAAAGAAAGCAAGATTATTTCAAACCCTAAGTCTATTTAATACACCACTTCAATGCAAAATTCATCATTTTTGTAGGTGGTGTCCCAAGGTGAAAGTTGGAGCAGCAAGTTTGAAGAGTTTTTCATGATTCAGGAACTCAAGTTTGTTGGTTATTCATCAAATTTTTCAAACCAGCAACATAAACCCTCACTTTTTCATCCTTTTTCATCCAGAAGATCAAATTTTTCAAGAGGACCAAGGTTTTTCAATTTTCAGCCATCTGGGTCTTATCACCTCATTCTTCTGAAGAAATTTTCAAGAACTTCATCAAGTTGCAGCAGCTGCTTTTTATTTGCATGTCAGTGAAATCCTCAGTGCATTCAGTCTTTAATCATCTGTGTCCTCTCAAATCAGTCTTCTGAAGAAAACCCATATCACAGTTTTTTCAAGAAAATTTCAGATTTTAGGGTTGGCTAATTTTTCGATCAGCCATCAGTGTTTTTCAAATCTAATCAATTGGGTCCATTTCTAATTGTATTCTGAACAAAACCTAGGTGCCAACTTTTTTTTCGTGAAAATTTGAAGAAATTAGGGTTTGTTGCTTTTTCAGTCTAGATTCAAAATTTTCAAAAACGGAAGATCTGGGTTGTCTTGCAACGAAATTCTGAGCAAAACCCATATCTCAGAAAAAAAATTCAAAAATTTGTCCGTTGAAGGAAGAAAAATCAGCATTCTAAAAATAGTAAGTTGCTCAAAACTTGTCTAAACCTAGGCGAGTTTACAGTCATTCTTCAAGGTTTCTGAAATGGAGTACACTCCCAATGTTTTCAAGACTAAATCAACTCTCTATCATGATTACATCAAAACAGCTGAGACGGACTTGCATCACATTAAGCCGGTGTTTGATCTACACGCTTTAGAGAGCGCAGGCAACACTTCAATCAAAAACCTGGGACACTCTGGACTCCTCGCAACAGCGTCTATTCCTTTTTCAGTTCAGAGCCTTGAGTTCGTAATCGCTTGCATCAAGCATTACAACCCGACTACAAGGGAGATTCAATCAGTTGATGGCAGATTGATTTGCAGTTTGAAGCCTGATATGATCGAGAAATGCTTTTCCATTCCCCCTTGGCCTGAAAATGTCCCTATCTCAAAGGGTGAATGTGAAAGGATATGGGACATGCATAAGGAAAAATACAACAAGAAGATTGTACTGAAGTGAATGAAAGAAAAACATAAGACTCTGCCAAGTCACACTTCCATGATGTCAGCAAAGTTTGAAAAGGCAGCCAATGAGGTTGAAGATTTCCTGAGATCTATTGCAGATGGAGAGGATATCTTGGAAAAACGCAATTTTGCTATTGATGGGATAGATGCACCGAACCAGGACACAGTTTCCTGCTTTTTAGCGGATGTCATAGAGATTTAAAGCAGCTCTCTTCTAGAAGCTTTCTTTCCACTTTCTTTCTATTCTTGGAGCAATTCTTATCCATTCTTTGAAGAAGAGAAAGAAGATAAATGTAATAGTTGGCGTTTCCCGCTTTGCCTGCTTTCTTAGGTGTTAGATGTTATCTTCTTTCTAGATTTAGAAATAAAGCTTGCTTGATGAGCAAGCCCTAGATTGTGAAAGCAAGGAGATTTTAGGGTTCCCTACTCCTCAGCTTGCCTATAAATAAGAGCCTTTGCTCATTAGTTTTCTTTAACCATGCTAGTGATAACAAAATGTTGAGCCTATTATGCCTTCTATTTGTTATTCAAGTGTTTTTTTTATGATAGTGAATTGTTGAGTCTCTTTTAGCCAACAAGGAGTTGTTGTAATTGTTGTTCCTATTGTGTAAGAATAAGATTGCAAGCCTCTTTAGCTGCAAGCTCTTGTTCCAGGCATGTTAGTAGTAGATTTTGTTCCAAAAGTTTGAGAAATAAAATCATGAGCCTCCTTTGCCTTGATATAACATCTCAGATTTTTGTTATTTGTGTTATGCTTTTATGATCTTAATTTCAGCTTACATTGAAGTGTGTAGATGTTTGTTGGAAAAGAGTTTATTGAAGCACTTTGTCAGAGAATCAACCTTGTTCATTTCTAGTTTCTCTTGCTATGCGTATTACTTGAGAAGTTAGAAACGTCTTTAGCTTAAGTTAGTCGTAGTTGAAGTTCTTAAAACAGAAAATCTCAGCTGCGGCGTTTGTGTTTAATAAACCTTGTGCTCTAGCTGATCAAAAAGATAGGAAACTTAGTTTTTAGTTTACTTTCTTTCAACACCATCTGCAAGAGGGAGCTTCCCCTCCTAATTTGAAGAGCAGTTTTACTGTGCATAGCTATCCATTTCAAATACGCATTCCAAAGGTGTGAATTTAAACGCCAACACTGCTCATCCTTTGAACTGCTATGTTCATTTCCCTAAACTTGTTTTGCCTCCTCTTCACCATCACTATCAAAAAGAACCTCAATGTAATGCACCTTACCCTTGCCCATGCATATGTGTCCAGGATCCCATGGCTCCTTATAGCTAAAACATAACTTCTTCCTCCTCAACTCTCTATGAGCCTCATCATCAACCTTGTCCTTCCTGGGATACTCCTTTTGAAAAGGTTTCTTACCTTTATTTTGTTGAGGAATGAAGGGTTTGGATTGGAATTAACCATAGTTACAGGACTCGCACGGACTCGGCGAGTCGCGCACCGAGCACCCCTGGCCAAGTCCTGCGAGCGCAGGCGTGGACACGGATGCGTCTAGGCCGGATTCGCCGGACACGCCGCGTCCAGGAGAGTCCTGATCCCTGGACGCGGCCGGCGGCAACAAGTGAAAAAGGCATTAAAAAAACATAAAATTAAAGTTTAAGTGTGTTTTTTTTTTGTCCTATATTATCTCCCCAACCCTAAAAGCAACCTCATTTCATTCATTTGGCAAAATAGGAGGAGAAGAGAGAGTTGTGAAGAAAAATAGGAGGAGAAGAGAGGGCAACCAGCAAGCTGTTGAAGACAAATCCAGGGTCATATATCATTTGGGGAGCTTCATACCAGCAAGGAGGTGCATTGAGAGCTCATTACCAGTGATTGGGAGGAGTTTGCATTGCATTCCAAGCCAAATCTAAGAGGTAAGTTTGATTTTAATTGATTTTTTTTGTGTTTTTTTAACAAATAATTCATTGTAATTTGTAAAATCATTGTTTTTTTGAGTTTGCATTTTTTTTACAAACCCTACTTGCAACTTAAATAATTTTAGAAACCCTACTTGTTATTGCAGCCACATTCATTTGCAAATCAAACCATATTATTATTTTTCACAATGTCTCAAACCCCAGTCAAAAAAGACCCTGCTTGGAAACATGCTGAAATCTTTCCCAGAATGAAAAAAGGAGACGCAAAATGTAACTACTGCAAAACAATATATCATGGAGGCATAAATAGATTAAAATAACATCTTGCACGCATACCCGTCCATGATGCAGTGGGTTGCACTATAGCACCTCCTAAGGTTGTTCGTGAAGTGCAGGTGCAATTAGAAACTTTTGAAATGCAAAAAGAAATGAAAAAGAAACAAAGGCAGGAGTTGGCGAGTGTTGGAGATGGACAGGGACTTGGTGTTGTTGGAGATGATTCTTCCATGCCTCCATACCATCCTAGTGCTAGTGCTTTTGCTTCTGCATCAGCTATGCCTATGCGTACTCCTAGTGCTGGTGGCGCTGCTCCTACTAGTGGTAGTGGCAGTATTAGCATTGTCCCTAGAGTTCATAAATCTAGGGTGGACTCATATTTTGTACCACGCACTACTCCTGATTCCCAACTGTCGCTTGAGAGCATGGGTTGGAAAAAGGACGCACATGATGCAGCAAAAAAGACAATTGCAGACTTTTGGTACTGTTGTGACCTTTTCACACATCGCCCCATTCAAAATGGGGACCCCTAATTTTTTCTCCATTCTGGTCGTTTTGGCTTGATTTTAGTTAGTTTTCCTGTTGTCTCTCTCTCTCTTTCTGTCCCTTTTCTGCTGTCTGTCTTTCGGGGTGTGCCCATCTGATGTGGGATTTCGGCCAAGTCGGTAAAATTAGGGTTTTCAACTTTCCAACCAGTTTGTGGTCAAGCGAGGTGAATATATTGAAAATTGAGACTAACATTGCTGTTAGTGTGTTTCCAGCAGGCTTCCACTGGAATTTTATCAGATTCCAGTCACTTACTATTTTTAGTAAGTGTGCAATTACAGCCAATCTTTCAGCATTTCTGGAGTTTTTAACAGTCACACTACATCAAACTGCTCGTGTGCAAAATTTGAGCTGAAACAGACAACTTGCTATTTTTAGCAGTTTAGCTTCCAGAGCAGATTTCAGGGCTTGGATGCAGATTTTTTCAACGCATGTCTACATATTCCTTTTGCATTTTCAGAGACCTTCGCAACAATATAACATGCAAAACGAGACGACAACTTTCAGAGTTCAACCTTCGGAGGCTATTTTTAGGGTTTGCATGTCAGGGATTTCTTTGCATGTCGGATGATTCCTTATGGGTTTTTTGAGAGCTTCGCGATGATGTGACATGCAAACTGAGATGGACACTCATTGAGGAACTTGCTATTTTTAGCAGGTGCATCCCGGCAACTGCCTCCTAGCACTTCAGAATCACGAGCTGATCGCAATGCAGCAGAAACGAGAACAAACGGAGATCATTTGATATGCATGCAAAACAAATTAGGGTTTCTAGCTTTGGGGCCTGAAAAGAGGGGTAAAAAGTCAGAATTTTCAAAAACCGGTGTAAACCACCGCGATCAGCATCTTTCAAGCTATCTGCTGGTAAAATTTGAGGGCAAACAGAGCACTTACTATTTATAGTAAGTCATTTTGGAAGCAGGCTAAAAATAGAAAATCAGCAGCATGCGCTGATGTCGACAGGCAGGTCACGTGGTGAGGAGCACGTCATTCAAATTTCAAATCAAACGGAGTTGTGGAGATATCATAAACGAGCAGTTACTATTTATAGTAAACCACCTTCAGAAATGGGAAAAAAATAGCAGGCCAACCCGAAATAGCAGTGTCAACAGGTTGATGAAGTCGTAAAGATCCAGCGTTCAAAATTTCAAATCATTCTGAGCTTCAAAGATGCAAGAATTAAAGGGCTTACTATTTATAGTAAGGCATGAAGAAGCTAGCTAGTGAAGACGATGAACACTTGGAAGTTAGAGCATGAAAATCCTAGTAAGTAAGTTGAATTTATATTATGAAGTGTTCTAATGCTCTTCTCCTTGCTTGTTTTGCAGGAGAAACGTCGAGATCAAGCGGTGATGACTAAAGTGATGAAGAAAGTAATCCAGGATGACATTTCAACCTCGGAGGAAGAAAAGTTGCGAAAAATGGCTAAGTGTTGAGACTTAGTATAACTCAAGTGACAAAGAAGAAGTTGAAGAACAACGTCAAGAAAGAAGATCAAGAACAGTGTGAACGCGTCTACAAACAAGAATCTTCTAGAAGGATGGTGGACATTAATGGCTCATTTATTACCCCACTCTCCTTTGTGGCAGTTTTTAGGGCCAATCTTGTTTAGGGCTGAGGTGGCACAATCTGGGCCATCCAGCCGATTGTAATCTGAGCCGTCTATTGGACTTGGCCAACTATAAAAGGGGGAGTCCCCCTCATTTGTAATCTCATTAGAAATTTAGAACTAGATCAGAGTTAGGATAGCAGAGGAGTAGAGAGCAATTAGATAGTTGATAGTATAGTTTAGATTGAAGAGGAAGGAAAGTCTTCCCATTGAATACTTTGTAAGAAGTTGTCATGAATGCTTTCATAATAAAAGAATTTTCATTGATGGTGATTTCTTCTTTGTTATGAGTAGTTGTTGAGGCTTCTTCATCCTTCCAATTCATGTAGCATCTTGAGGTAGCTTAAAGTAAAGTAGATTTTATTTCATGCAAGTACTTAGTAATTGTGGAATGTGGTGCTCGATTTGAACAAGACTTCGCTTGTCCATACCACTAGCGGGCTCACTGACGGTGGGTTCGCCTTGCGTGGTCAACTGGAACTTTGTGAAACTTAAATTCAATTATGGTTTATATGTTGGCATGCGTCGTTGTGATGGTGTCTTCATGCTAGATCGTGATCTGAACATCTTGAGTCACTCCTCTGAAGATTGCACCAGTTCCGCGGAAGCTGTCTGAAGTGAGGCAAAACAGAGCTTGGTTGAAGTCTATGTGAATTGATCGCCATGTCCCACGCCTTAGAGTAGAACGTAAACTTCTTAGGCCCTACACTCATTTTAAATTCGGTTCATTTCTGGTTAGAATTAGGAAACTTGTGCTCACTTGCCAAAACATTTGAATTACATGAAAGCCCTTAGTCCGCTGTCTGCTGTCAACTGTCGAACAATTGTGTAAGTCCCCCTTGAAATACCAAAATCAAATCGAGCCAACTAAGTCTATTCGCATTAAAGGAACCTTGGAGTTAAATGTATGATCTATCTCGCAATCTTAGCATGCAGGAAACTTTGTTCAAGAGAGGATAGAGTAGCCGTTGGCGACTTTATTTTGTGTTGGTGTAGTCGCAAAAACCACGTCAACAGGTACTACTGCACGATTCCCTTCCATGTAGCCAGGTAATTCTTTTTCATTTAATTGTTTTAAAATTTATATTTAAATTTTAGAATCTAGATGTATCTCATTATCGAATTCAAATTTAAAGTTAAAAACTTAAAACTTTTCATTTTAC
>VDFB02308750.1:102878-190942 GCA_007258455.2 Sequoia sempervirens | reverse complement strand
ATAATTACTTATTAAATTCAAAGTAAAGAATAATTTATATTGGTTGAAAGTTGAGAATATCCTTTAAAAACCCTTTTCATTTCATCAATTTTGGGTAAAAAAAAGTCGTCAGCCACATACCCATCATATTGCCACTTTTTGGCCCATCATGATCCTCTACATACCCCATCCTTCTATAGAAACCAAGGAAAGAATAATGAAACTAAAAGAGCAAAGGGTCGACATGCAAAACCCAACTTAAAATCATAATGAAAAACCTTTCCCCGAGAACATCTCGCCTAGAAACAAGCCAGCTGGTCATCATTAGAAATACACTTTATTTTAAGAGGTAGCGATTCAAAAGAATCCCACTTAGATCTCTCAGCCACTCCCACATTGGAAACCCCATTAGCCATCATGTTCGCTTCACAAAAAACATGTGTGATTTTGATCTCCTCAAAAGAGTTAATAATAGATATCGAGTCATTAATAATATTGGCAATTGACCATGAAGGGGGACATTTCATCATGGGACAATTAATCACATTAAGAGAGTCCCCCTCTAGCCATAGTTTAGAAACACCTTGTTTCTTAGCCAAAACTAATCCATGATAAGCTACTACAACCTCCGCATAAAGAAACAATTGTACAGTAGAAAATCAAATTCAATCAATTATGTCTTATTTCGCTTGCACACTTATCTAAAAGACATAGGGTATTCACCATGCATTTCCCTTGACAAAGCAAACATGTGCTTTCATTTATTTTTACTGTATATCTCAAAAGTGAAATTGTTGTTACATAATGATGCACTGAGAAAATAATATATACAAAAAAATGCAAAGAAAAAGTTTTAAATTTAACATGCAACCTACTGTGTTGTGTTGAAAGGAATCAAGATTAACTAGGACAAGAAATAAAAATAAAATTTTGATGATTGTACTTAAAAGTGAATAGGATATGAAAAGTGTGGACAATGATGGTGTTGAAATTGAAAACCCTGATTCTGATGACATTATTGTTTTATGTCATTAGAGATAAAGAACACATACAATTTTATATACATAGCAAATGAAGATTTGAAACTAGTAAATTGAAAATGTAAACACTGTAAGATTTTTCCTTAAACAATAATTCACATACTCACTTACAAAAAAAGGGTGAAGCATTTTTTTATTCAAACTTGTTTTCTTTAATAGACATAATAGTAAAAGAATATTTACAAGTACAAGAATATATACATTGTTTCATAGAAAATAAGGAATGTTTCATAGAATATATCTTTAGAATGTAGGAACTTCCTCTATCGGATATTTGGAAATTCCTACACACAAGTTCTACTTCAGAGCGAAAACACCCGAAAGTGATTCACACCATCTCAAGGTACAATCATAAATTAATGCATGTTGTTGATTATTTTAGATGGAGATTGGAGCAAATGAAGAGCCTAAGCGTTCAACTAGCAAAAGAAGAAGATATGTACATGGACGTGGCCCTAAAACTATTAAAGAAACAATTCAAACGAGCGATTGTACAAAGACAAGTAGATTTATGATTTTATCTTAGAATGTACAAACTTTCTCTATCGGATATTAAATATGTCAGGTTGGATCAGAAACTGGATAAGTAGATTTATGATTTTATCTTTAGAGATACTTAGGAACTTCCTCATCCGGATATTTGGAAATTCCTACACTTTCGAGTTCTGCCAGAACAAAACACCGAGTGTTTCTACTTAGAAGCTCAAGGTACAATTTAACCTAGTTATGACACCGATAGCAATCCATTTTTTTCTAAACAGTCCATACCCAAATGTTGCATCACAATCTATTCTTCTTGCACATAAAAATTCCTCATATTATAACCCCTTCTAAATAAAAATAAAAATACCATGAAACAGTTAGTCCCTATATTAGTAAGTAGAAGTCTATAGGGCATAGTTTTGGCTATACAAGGACTCATGAAGGAATCTTCAAGTGGCAATTGGGGTGATTTGTTTGAGATTGTAGCTAATGGTGCAATATCCAGTCTTAAAATCAGTTAGCAAAGCAGTAAATGTGCAAGAAAAATAAATTGTACACAACAAACAATTCACAATGTTATCTTGCATAATGCCTTAATTTTGAAGACAAAAATCTCATTGTATCTTGATGAAAGTAGTGACCTTAATGGTCAATCACTGGAAACCATGATTTTAAAACATGCTATTGTGCTTATGGAGGAAACATTTTAAGCAAGGTGGTGAGTGGTGGTTTGGAACAATGGCAGGTATGAAGGAGTTGCTTTATATGCATACTATGTAGTCTAGCTTAAGACAATGTTATTAGAAGAGATTGAAGGTGGATTATGGAACTCAAGGGTTACATGATAAAGATTAAAGTAAAGACTGAGATGATATCTATTTAAAAGCCACTATCATGAAGATATTTAAGATGTCAAATGCAAAACCCTAGCAGCTAGAGTAATGAACACAGTGTGAAAGAGGATAGTGTGTTAGGGAATATTTAGGAGATCTCCACATTATCTAAACACAAGAAAATACATCATTTATTTATTTTTTAAAATTAAAAGAAATTATTCTAAACCCTATATAGGACACATTGATACTTCAAAAGCATCTGATTTATTTTTTAAAATTAAAATAAGTTGTCCTAAACCCTATATAGGATACATTGATACTTCAAAATCATCTGAAGGAATTTGAGATTATGCAAACATATGTCAATTAAATACCTGGATTACAAACAGTAGTGCGAACATTGTAACCCTTGTTGATTAGAGAAGGAATGAGATAAATAGCAATGAATCCTATGCCTCCTATCACGCACATCTCCTTACCATTCTCTGTCATTCTTTTACTGAAACACTTCTCCATTTTGGCAAGCTACGCCTGAAAATAAGGTTTCAACTAAGGTTTTATTGTATGTTTATTGAAATGAAAACTCCATTCTGGTGGGATATGCCTAAAAATAAAATTTCAACAAAAAATTTAGAGTATGTTTACTAGAGTTTTAGCATATTTTGGCGGGCTATATTCAAATGATTTATTCAAATGGATTGTGACTAACGTGATTTGTTGCATTTAGTGTTGTAAATTGTAATGATGCCACGATTACCGTACTACCACCATCTCTTATTATACTCGTTGTGGTATGGCAGTGTTCTGCCCTTCCCTTCTATTGTTTACCGCACTACTGCCTTGCTCAAGGCTTCTTGTTGCAAGGTTGTAGTGTATACTGCTCTACCGCATATGTTGCTCACCTTCCCGATGATACAGCGATGTATGCTTTTGATCATTACTTGAAGAGTGTCGATGAGAAAATCTTATTTGTCTTACCAATATCTCAATGTCTCATCGACATTAGATCTTATGTTCCTCTTATATTGGTTGTCGGTGTCGATGAGACAAGTTAATATCTCTTGCCGATATGCCACTTTCTCATTGATATTTTCCTTCGGTGGTATTTCTTTATATATCGGTGTAACTCTGCCATGTCAGGGAGACTCGTGATTATCGCTGCAATATGGTGGTGTTTTTCCCTTCCCTTTTGCTATTTACCGCACTACCGCCTTGCTCAAGGCTTCTTGCTATGGGGTTGCGGTGTATTCCACTCTACCGCATATGTTGCTCACCTTCCCGGTGGTATAGCGGTGTATGCTTTTGATCATTACTTGAGGAGTTTCGATAAGAAAATCTTATTTGTCTTACCGATATCTCAATGTCTCATCAACATTACTTCGTTATATCCAAGAGTTGTGTTTCATCGAGCACTTGTAGATATACCTTGTCGATGTAATGTAAGTGATTCTCTCCTCGATATCCCTATATCTTGTTGACATTTCACTGTTTTACATCGTCAATGAGACATATAAATAAGTCTCTTCAACATAGGGGTGTCTAAACTGGCACTAAACTCGAAGGTAAACTTGAAGCTAAAGTCAGAGCTAAATGTGGCGCTAAACTCAAAGCTAAACTTGAAGCCAAATGTGGTGCTAATGGTGGCGCCACATTCAAAGCCAATATCGGCACTAAAGGCGGTGCTAATTTTGGCACAAATTAGCACCAAAATTAGTACCGACTTGTCTTGATCAACGCAAATAAATGCCAAAAATAGCACCATCCCGATAAATAGCACTTATTTTTTCAAAAAATTGGCAAAAAATATATTAAAACAGTGGGTGGAAGCCAAAAATGGAGCAAATCATAGGGATTTGTTGTAGTGTATGTTAATATTATGTGCATGTTAGTTATTTAAAAAAAAAAATTGTGTCATAAACATTTGATGTTTTAATGTCCTTTGGGGTTTGCGTGGCGGGGTGTTACAAACCACACCATCGTTAGTAACATTTTTTTTCTTTTCCCATGTGTAAGGTTTCTCATTGTAACTGGTTGATGGATGGTTGTATTGATAAGTAGGTGTACCCCCTTGTGTAATAATGGCTCTTTCGATGTTGAGCGCCTTGGGGATCAACTGGTCATATGTGGTGATGCATTGCATTTTCATATGGAAGGACAAGGTCCCTTCAAGATTGGTGATGATAGTACTGATTTCTTGTTCTTCAAGCATAGCCCACTTTCTTCTATTGGCCTTGGATCGCCATCATTGCAAGAAGGATGCAAATGTCCCCCCCTTGGCTTGTTTTAGAGCGGATAGTTCTTCTAGACTCATGTCCATGCCTATGTTGAATGAATAGTTTTGTATGAATAAGTCCACAATTTCTTGGAACTTTTTAATTCTAAGAGGAAGGTGGGAGAACCATTCCATTGTTGTTCTATCCAAACTCCAAGGGAATAGTTGCATTAAATAAGATTCATTGTATGCAACTTCCATACAATGGACATTAAATTCTCTGATGTGGTCTTCAGGGTTGCTAGTCCCACAATATTTTTCAAATTTAGGTATCTCGAACCCTTGTGGGAATGGAACCATCACAATGCTTCTTTCGAATAGATAGGGGCTCAGATTTCCTTGTGTTTTTGTTGTTTTTTTGGATTGTAGGTCTAGCACTTATTGTGAGAGTAATTTGATTTGTGCAGACACATCATTTTGTGGATTGGGTGGTGGGATGAATGTGTTTTGGGGTGGTTTGATTGCTTGAGTGATAGTTGGGTTGTCTTGTGTGTTCCTGGGAGGCTATTGCAAGTTTTTGTTGGTAGATGGTCAGGGCTCCCCTCAGGATTCATGACATGGACTAACCGTCTCTCGTGGATCCATTAACTCTGGCAGTTGTATCAAGCATTAATAGGTCGATCTTTTGGTGCAACGGCAACTATGGGCCAACAAGTGGTATAAGAGCCAAACATGTCGGGTTTGAATCCCCTCGAGTAAAGTTGAGGGGGAGTTTGTTGGTAGATGGTCAGTGCTCCCCTCAAGATTTGTGACATGGACTAACTACCTCTCATGGATTCATTAACTCTGGCAATTGTATTAGGAATTAATAGGTCAATCTTTTGGTGCAATGACAACTGTGGGCAAACAGTTTTGTTGTGCCACCAAAGCTTGTTGGTATGCCTGCAATTGTTGTTGTGCCAACAATTCTTGTTGATGGTCTTGTTGTTGTTGTGCCAACAATGCTTGTTGTTGGGATTGTAATTGAGTTGCTTGTTGTTGTGCTTGATATTGTTGCAAAGCTTGTTGTTGTAACAAAGCTTGTGTTTCATCTTGATGTGCTTGATATTGAGCTTGTGCCTAATCTTGAGCTTTTTGGGAGGCTTGTGCAGCTTGTGCATCCTATGCAACTTGTGCAGCTTGGGCGGCTCGTTGTTGTTGCCATAAAGCATGTGCTTTCACTTGGGCAACCTGTTGTGCTTCTTGTGCAGGTTCTTGTGTCTGTGCTTGTTGAGTGGCTTGCTACGCCACTTGTGTGGCTTGTTGATCTTGAAATTTTTGGAATGCTTTTTGATATGCTTGTTGGGTAACTTACAATGTGATGTTATATTGATTTTCCATGTTTGGATTTGGTGGTGGTGGTGGAGGATTCAGAATGGTGTGAAATGTTGTGATGAGATTTTATTAAGGTGGTTGTTGAGGTGTTTGAGTGATGACAATGGGTTGTGTGGTAGATGGTGCATTTGATGTGCTAGGTCCTTGGGAGACCACATTTTGGGGTGTTATAGATGGTGTAGTGATTGTGTTTCTTGGATTGATGCCACCTTTTGTTGCAATATCAGTGGCATGCTTGGAGGATTTGGTATGTTGACTTGATTCACGACTGGAGGATTATTTTGACTTGATTAATTTTGGATCAGTATGTTAGGTAAAGGGGGTTGCCCTAAACCTAGGATTGGTGTGGATTTTGATGTTAGAGGGGGAAATGGTGGGAAGATTGTTGGTGTGTTTCCTTGGAAAAGTGATGATTACGTATTAAGAGTTCCCATTTTTCCAAATGAATCTACTTGTCCTTGTGATACCATGGGAAGAGAGACTTGTGTATCAAGAGAATAAGTCAGTGGTGCAGTGAAGGTGGATGGATTTTTGGTGTCATGGAAAATGAGTGGAATGTATGGATGCTTTGGGTCTTGAGGGATAGTATTTGGTAGACCCAAGATGGTGTTTTTGTCGAAGTCTTGGTTATTTACAAGGGGATGTGTTTGAAGAGCATGGAGCAATGAACTCCCCTTGGTAATCATGGGTTGACTTGGAGCATGAGATTATGTGGGTTGTATGATGGGTTGGATGATGTTTTGGAAGGATGGTGTGAATGATACTGGTGGCATACTCTCAAGAGATTTTTCCACAATAGTGCTCACATCATAATCAGAGGGGAGTTTAGCCCCTTCCTTTGCTAATGCTAACATGTATTGTGTAGGATTGAGTCTCATCATTGTGTTGACAATCTTGTGGTTGTCAGGATTTTGGAAAAACTCCATTATCTCATCTTGGGAAATTCCTTGATAATTGTTGGTGACATCCTCGACTTGGAAATCTCCCTTTTAAGGATTTTGAATTATTTGACAAGGATTAAGTGGAAGGTCGATGGATATCCTAGGGTTGAATTTTGTTTCAGTTTGACTCAAATCACTTGAAGTGGATGTTTCTTTGTTTTGTTCAATGATCTTCTTGTGTTGAGATCTAGTTTGGATCATAAAATAAGGATCAACTTTCAGGAATATGGGAGGTAAACCTCTAACTCCTTAGGTTGGTCTAAACTTTAGGTAAAAGAGAAAATCTAGGGTGCTAAGGATCAAATGATGGTAATGAGACAAATGAAGGATGAATGATGTGGATGTTTAAAATTTTAAGACCCTTGGAGGAATACTAGACTTTAGGACTTTTTGGATTTGGTTTGGATTTGGTTTGATTTTGATTTTGGATAATGAACTTATAAACCCCAAGATGTTTGGATGTTATCTTGGAATAAAATTTTCCACAAGGTGATAATTTAAATAAGTGTATGAAGAAGGATTCATCCACACACACTTAGTCAAACAAGATGATTTTTTTTTTTGAAGGATTACCAAAATTCTAGCATGAAGGATTTTTTCCAAGATTCTAAGAGTTGTTTGTGAGATGGAATTTGATTGATGTTTTGGGATGGATGAAAGTGTTGGTTTTGATCCTAGGCACGAACCTAGAGAGACTTTTGTTTACAAGACCTAGGTATTGAAGAACTTGCTATACTTCTAAAACTTTTTCAACTCTACAAAGTGAGATACGTGAAACATTAGAAGAGAGCTAGATTTTGATAATAATAGAATGAGTACAAGTTTGGGTTGTCCTTTGATGCACATTTGCAAAAGTTATAGAGAAATATTTCTCTAACTTGGTAAAGAATAGACTGATGTTTCTTGAGATTTCTTAGACTAAGACACTTGTGATGATTGATAGACTTTGGTTTTAGGATTTTGATCATGTGAGAAATCATTTGAACAAACACATGTGTGGGGTTCAATTGTCTTTTATCTTTTCTTAATGGATTCTTTTTACCACAAACACTTTTTTGCTTAGCTTTTCAAACTAAATGTCTATTTCTCAATTTCTTTTCATCCCACAAGGTCCATTATGTGGAAATCAAGAGAATCAATGTAATAATTCCATAATGTTGACTTTAGAGAGAGAAAATTGAGATATAGGCCCAAATATTTAGAAGCCTCTAAGGATAGAATCCTTAGGGACAAGTAGTAATACTTGGACTTTTCAAAGGTATTTTCTCTTTCTAAAGGGTTTGAAATTTGATGACCTTGTTGAATGTTTGTTTTCAATACTTTGGATCCAAGCAAAGTATTTAAATGACTCATAGATTGCACAACCCTAGGATAGAAATGGCTATATTTATTGAATTCCCACTTGGATTTCTCTAGTTGTTCTTTTTCAAAGTGGATGATTAGAAGCTTGAACACACTAGCTCCCCTCCACGACACTCACTTCTTCAGGTCATCCAAGCTTCGAGTTCTCATGAATCTCCCTTGACAAACTCTTTATCTCTACTAAGAACTGCAAGTATGTGGGATGACTTCAGAGGTTCGACCTCCTGACACCAACAAATATTAGGGATTTTTGGTTTCTACACAAAGGTTCATAATAAGGGAATCCAGTTTAGGGGTGCAATGATAAACTCCTTGTGAGAGGTCTCCCAACCCTTAGAATAAGGGTTTTACGCATCATAAAGATAATGGGGGAGAGCTATCATGTATTGCTTCCCATTGTTTACGATTTTCATTGCAACCACAAATTTATATAGCAGTTTGGAAGAGCTTGGCTTATGCTCGTTACTGCTTGGGTCATTCCTTTGGAGTGAGTACTTTTTCCCACCAAGGCAGGCCCTCTAAAGGTGAACAATAGCAAATAAGTACATCCGTAGTTTGATCATCTCTGTTTGCATGAACAAAGAGAGAACACATGCTATGCCTTTTCTCACACTAGCATGATTTGTTCAATTTAAAAAAATCCAAATTTGAAATGTGGAGGCAATATTTTAGACAACCTAATGTCACTAAAATTATTTTGATTCTCAAGATCATTTTGAAGTGTGAGAGAAGTGTATACGCATTCGAATGACATGAGTTTGTAAAGAAGATTACAAAACAAAGAAAACACGAATTCTTTTTAGTCCTCAAAGGTAGTAATGAGTTCTTTTTATAGCACCAAAATTAAATGTTGAAGTTGTTTGTTCAATTTTAGCCCACAATCAAAGTTGAATAATTTTCTAAATTCAATTTTAACCAACTTGAAGAGATCAAATCAATGGTTAATTTTAAACCCAAAACTAAAGTGAGTTGTCCTAAAATAGAAAACAAAAGTAGCAATGAGTGCCCTAGGCTATTACAATAAGCATTTAAAAATGCTTTTTCAAGTTCAATTTCAATACCCACTTTCTTCAACTCAAATTCTACTTGCTTTTGCTAAATTCTAATGCCCCAGTCCAATATCGTTGATTCTTTATGCAAACCCCCCTGCAAACATCACAAATAAGATTTATTTCAATGTCAGAAGAAAAAAGAAAATTTGGCATTTGATATTCATATTGCAAAATAATAAAAAAAAAGCATTCATATGTTAGAAATTTATACCACCAGATTACAAAATCATTTATAACACTAAGGATAGAATGATAACCGAATGAATGACAAGAAACCCCTTTTTTGTTTAACTCTACAAAGAGTGTCACTTCACACAATCATATTCATCAAACTTAAGTATAGTATGTTAAATCCAATCTGGTAACAAGGCTGCGATTATAATCAAACCTAACACCAAAGCATTTGTATCAGTTATTCAATGCATGTAGCTAAATTCAAATAAATAGCATTAGAAATCAGCTTTGAGATTCAAGCACTCAAAAAAGAAATAATGTCATTTACTGCCGCTCCCAAAGATGACCTGTACGCCACAGAAATATTAAAGACAAACAGATTTTATATTTATGAGGAAACCTGAGATCTCTATTAAAATAAATGGATTTTCAAATCTTTGTAATAGGAGCATTTATGAGAAAATGCTGAAAGATTTTTACGAATCTAAAGCCAACAGTCTAGCGCTTTTCCCAAAAAGAAACAACTCTACCAAATAAATTTGTTGCTTTCAAGTTCTATCTCATGTGTATTGAATTTTGAATCCCCCAACGGAGATTATGTTAAATTTATTTGGACATCTAAAACCTTGAGAAACCTGGTTGTCAGGTGGAAATATTGAACCAATAGCATCACTCTGATCATTCTAAAGTAGCTATGAGTCTTCAATCACAAAGGTACAAATTGTCTAAACATTTTAAGCAAAGTGGTGCAAACATGTAGAGCAAAGCAGGTGCATCCGCAAAGCAGAGCGACCAAGGTAAGCATTGAATGATTTGTCTTCAATGAACTTCTATCAAAATCAGATAATCGCTTTCACAGTGGTGGTCGATGGTTGTCCCTTTTGTCTTTCCCTTCAATATAACTCATCAGACATGACTCCAAGTATTCTAGAATTCATAATGCCATACTAATGCACTGGATAGTTAAATTGTCTTCTTCAACAAACCTATTTTAGAAAAAAGAAATGGCAAGGAAAGGAAATGGCAATCTATTGTTTACAATCCTTACTCTACTTAAGAGTATATGACAGAATTGTAGAACAAAATAATTTCAGCCGATCTTCTGGATCATGATGGTAAGAAGGAAAATTGAATCCAAATTTTACAAAATCCAAGAATACCCAAAAGAGGATGGCGTAGAACTAGATTCACATTCCAAGTAACATAATGAAAGTATAGAACAAGCATTTTACATCAAGAACAAGCATCTTTTACATTGGCATCCTTCTTTAGATAAAGTAACAACTTCAGCAGTCTAATATGCGTAGTGCATTAGACAAGGGCTAGCATGCAACGTAGGCAATAATCCCTCTACCCAGCCAAATTGAAGATCAAACAAATCAATAATCCTACTTATAAATAAAATGACTTTCAAAACACAATGAACAATGAATCTAAGCCCTACTCTATAATGGGATGGGTCAACTGAAATTAAGGAAGTCACTGTCTGATGGATTGAAAAACACCACACCCTACTAAAACTATAAAGGGGGCCCCTCTCAAAAAAATTAACATTCACGTGGATAGAATGCACACTAACAAGCCAGATTTGAGCACAGGTATTTATCAAAGAGAAAAAATAGAGCAATGAGAAATCATAGATGAATGAGTGGATAAAATGCACACTAACAAACTAGATTTGACCACAGGTATTTATCAATGAAAAAAATAGGCTCAAGTGTTATGATCGTACTCCAAGCTCTTCCACTCCTTCGATCTACCCATTTGTGTCAACCTCACGCGTTATGATCATCCTTCAAATGTGTCTACTTATTGTTATCTTTAGGTAAACTTATACATGCTTTTGGGGACTAAAAAGAAAGCGTACTATCTAGCATCATCCATCCAAGCAAAACATTAATATGAAGTCAAATATCATGCATCAAATATTAAGATGAAATCAAAGGAATCAATTTCCCCACCGTGATGTATCAAATCACTGTAGTCATGCTTGACCCAAGCTTCAAAAGGAAGAAACATCAACCCAAACAGTATGTCGTGGATTCAAATCACTGTAAACTTATTTATCAATGTCTGTACAAAGAAAAGATAAAGTCAGCTTCACAGAAGTCACATGATGCTAGTTAGATTTGACCATAAAACATGTAGTTTAACATTTCCAATGTCATATAGTTGTAAATATTTACTAATGTGCCTAAAAGTCAAAGATAAACTACATATTACTCTCAAACCATTTGCGTAAAACTTTCTAAAATTCTTTCCAAAGTACAATTTAATCTAATCTAACCTCGGATATTAACTAGTGACCCTAGTAAACACCGTTATTTCCCTTGTAACCCTCGATGACAAATGGAATCTCGTCAAAAGCAGTTCGTTGGATCCACCAAACCTCTCTTAAATGTACAAATTACTGAACTTGTTTATCTTTAATTTTAGACTTTATACGAAGAATTTCATCTTTAATTCTCATGATCAAATGATATTTTATAGCTTTACTACTGCAAATCAAGCTATAGATCTTCTAAAGAAAATCAGAATTATTTATTGTGTTGTGTAAAACTACATTTTTGACTTGTTAATCTGTTGATGTTTTATCAGTTCCAGGATAAATGACAGACTAACTAACACATTTAACATCTACCCTCATCTATCATTTGACAACCCTATATAAATAGATAAAAGTGAAATCTACTTCACTATATGGTTTCCCTCCTTCTAGTGCCAAATGTGAGCACAAATCTGTAAAAAGCCTAAACCTCAATAAACATTAGTATGGGTCAGTTTAAACCAAGCAAATAAAATGCTCCTATGAGATATCTAAACATGGTGCATATGCAAACAAGGAAACAACATAATCAAAGTAAATAAATTTAAGCATATATAAGCATGTTTATACCTATCCCATAGTGGAAGTGGTGCTCCTTTTATGTGAAAAGGATGCCATTTCCCACCTCCTTGATAAGCTAAATGATAATAAAATGTCTTGAAAATGTGATTAAATGCAAGTGTTGATTTTGCCTATAGTGAGAATGCAAAAATTGTGGATGGATTGTGGAGTAGAAGTGCCTTGTATTTATAGGTTGAAGGTTTGAAAAATGGAGAGATGGGAGGAATGTGAGACTAAAGAAGAGCCAATGATATTGTGACACTTGTCACATGGCTAGTGGAGGAAGGTGGAGAACATTTTAGAGAATTTGCATTGTTAATGCATGTAGTTGAGGATTTGAGAGATGTAAGAGAGATTAATGCATTTGTAAGAGGCATTAAATGAATTTGGTTGAGGTGTTTTGGAGGGAAATGGTTTGGGCAAGAAATTCAAATAAGTGGAGTAAATAAAGGAATATTCCTTGGGAATATGCCTTGTGAGGGAAAATGAGATAATTAGTTAATAAAAGAAATTTATTTTCATGTGCAACTAGGGTAGTTGACCATGGGTTTTCTTTGACCAAGGTTGAGTCAAAAGCTAGAGAAATGAGGGATTAGTATTAGGAGTTAATTAATTTAGGATTAATTAACTTGGATGAAATTAGTTGATTTATGACATTTAATTTAAATGTTTGGGTTTATTTAAATCAAATGAGAGGATGTTAGAACATTAGGATTTTAATTAAATATATTGATTTATTTAATTAAAAGAGATGACATTAGTTAGCATAAAGTGAATTAATCAAATAAACTTAGTTACTTGATTAATAGTAGAAATAATGTTAATTTGAGTGTCTACACATAGGATTAAGACACATGTCTTAATCATGTTTAATAATGTGTCTCACCTTGGCTATATAACCAAGTGGTCTCATATGTAAATCAACAATTGACATATTGAATTCTATTGGATTTAAATCCATTGCAATCTTGACCATTGCATATTGATCTCTCTTGTGCTTTCATAAAGTTCCTAGATCTTGGGTGGCTATAATCTTCAGCCAAATATTGCATGGTGTAGAGTTATTATATACCGACACTTATAGAGAGGATATTTTGATAGTTAATTTTGAATATGGATAACTTGATTCTCACACAAGTATTTCCATGTCCATGATTTTGGGTGTTCAAAAAGCATTGATGGAGCAATTTGATCTTACCAATCTTAGGCTTCTTTATTTCTTCCTTGGTCTTTAGGTTCTTCATTTTTTTAGGGGATTTCTATTTGTAAGCATTCTCTTGATTCACTTTAAATATTTGGCATTGTTGATTGCAAGCTACCCCAACTCTATTTCAATAAGGTTTCACATTGTCTACCAATTACACCACACTTAAATTTGAAGCTACATTGTATCAATAATTGGTTGGATATTTTTCATACTTAAAAATTAATCTTGATATTTATTTTATGGTTCGTCTTATCTCTTGTTTCCCTTAATATTTTTATAGAGTCGTGTTAGAAGATATCCAAGTGTATCTTGACATATATCCAAGGGACTTCCTATTTTGGTAGCTAAGCATATTTTTGGTGTTGCAAAATATTATTGCTTCTATGATTCTTTTTGGTGACTTCAATGCTAAGTACCCATTCCTAGATGTTGGAAATCCAACATTAGACATAGGATTAAAAATTTAGTATAACCTTAATCCTAATAAGATTAAGACAAACAATCCATAAGGAAAGATTGGGATCTCAAGTAATTTTTGGTATCAACAAAGCAATATAATTATGATAGATGAAAAGATAAGGCTAAATAAATAACCCAAATTTTAAATATGAGAAAATTAATAAGACATCATATTTATAAAAATAAAACCTCAAGGTCAAAATAATGTCACATAATAAAGCCCAAAGCCAAGGAAAATATCTATGTTTGTGAACCTTCAACAAAGAGGAATATAACCCTAATAAGATCTAAAATTGATGTTTAGCAGTTAGAAAAAAAAAATCTAAAAACCCTTATTTAATTAATGATAAATCCTAATTTGAAACCATAAAATGGTGTAAGATAAGATAGGTTCACCAAAAATGTAAAGAAAATAAATAATCTAGTCTAATTATACGAATGCAAAAAAAAAGCACAATTAACCTAGATGAATTTCAAGAGCTAGGTTGATAAATTAAAATTTTATTTTTAGAAATTAAATGTGAAGGAAAGATGCACTTAGATTTGGTAACAATGTTGAAGAAACAATATTAATTTCAGGTTTGAATCATTTGCCGCGATACAAAAATCAAAGCTCTCTATCTAGAAGATGCCTCAATGTAAATAGTCTCATCATTCTATGTAGTTTAAATTTGAGTCACTTGGGTTCGAACTCAAGCATTGTGAGAATAATCTAATGCATAATTGTGGACCTAGATGAGCAAAAAAGAATTGGAAAAAGTATGTATGAAATTTTTCTTTCACCTTCTATATCTATGAATCCAAAAGTAATGTTTACAAACACCTTAGGGAGATTGCCATATTATTAAGGTAAAGTTTTTCTATGTCAACCTCCTAAATAGACTGACTTTACACGTTTGAGCAAATGATTGTGGAAAACATGCATAGATGTGTAGATGGTCTATATGATTCTAATACATATTATAATTCTTTCCCGGTTTTTTAATATCAATGAATGACAAATTGAATGTTTTTAAATACCAAAACATAGCAACATGTACTAATATGTACTAAGTTCATAATAACTAATAAAAAGAGGTTAGAAGTTTGAAATTTCAATTTGAACTTTTGAATTATGGGTTAGTTTTGTGGACTTCCATATAAATTAATTTTGTGGACTTCCAAATTGAACCAAGTTTAACTTCAAGTAACATGATTTGAACTAAATAGAAAAATTGATCGAATTGAAACAAATATATATATCAAAATAAAAATGATTATGATGCAATAAAATAATAAAAAATATTAAAAAATACTTATTAATAAATAATTATATTAAAAAATTATATATCCCAAAATTAAATAGAAATTAACATAAATATACAAATTTCATTCATACAAAACTAAATAATTGATAATTCACCCTAAAGAATTATGTAACAAACACTATAATTGAATTGGACTCTTTTGAATGTCTAGGTGTTCGTCCCCTTTTATAAACGATTCAAATTAGTTTTTGTAATCACTAATCCATTTTTGGATGATCATTATCTCTTTTAGTCTTTGTTCTTTCAGCCAGTCTGGATCGTCACTAGCGCCTGGAGATGCAACGTCTTCGCAATGCGTTCCTGCGGAACATTCAATTCTTATAAAATAAAACTATTTCTACTAACTTAGATATGATAGGGAAAAAGAAAAACATTCTGAACCAACTTACCCTCTTCGGTTACGATAGCTACAATGCTCTCGGATATATTGAACAAGACACTGAAATTCCATTCACAACATGCCCAAATAACTTAATCAATAACAAGGTTTACAAAAATTAATGGGTATGAAATCTCAGAGGAATATTCTCACCCTCCACTGCTCCATGGATCTCTTAACCCATTGGAGAAAATGATATTGCTTCCAAAATCTTTCAACGCTCTTTTAATGTCCTGCATGTTAATTATGACAGGGCTATCTTGATTAAAAATAAAATAAAAAATAAAATCCCAGACCAAATTGCCTAATTGCCTAAGATATAACTTGATTGTAACATTTTTTTGGAGAAATTTTGACAGTAGATTAAAATTTACATACATGTCCTCCGAATTCAGTTGTTGCCCAGTGTTGGCGCGGCAGGACTCCGTATTTAAGGTAGCAATCCCTGGCGTAGGACTTGACATCAAAGATGGATGGCGGTAACATTGTCGTGCCAGGAGGATTGCTTATTGGAAACACCATTTCGGTACAAGTCTGGGGATTAAGAAAAGCTGTTAGACAGGGGCAGTCTAATCTAATTATATAATGAAACCCAATTCTATTTCATTGTAATGAGGGGGAAAATTCACAGGGACCTGCCAGTCCCATCCAGAATTACTGTTGGGTATCAAATCCAAACATTTGAATTCGTTTACGTAATTTCCTGCAGCAGCTATTCTGCTAACAGTGTCTGCATCTCCCGGTAGGCTATTCATGGCGTTGCAGATCTGCAGTTAGCCAAGGTTTCCATAATACAACCAAGTTAAAAAAACAATAAAATTTGTATGGCGAGAAGGTTTAAAGTAGTGTATTTACTCCCTGAACTTGTTCGAAATCGTACTGTGCTGCGTAAGCGTACATTAATTCAAGCACATCGTAGAGGGCGCCCTTATCCGTAATATTTCTGTGGTAGTAATACCCGGTCAAGAGATTTTGATTACAAATATGTTTAACATAAGGTATGAAGAGTGCGTTGATGTTACTTACTCGCAAGTGTTAAATATTTTGCTTAGGTTTAGCAGGCCTTGAGGGCTAGACGCCATTTTGTCCATCATATCCCACGATTCATTGATTCTTCTGTAGCAGATCTCGCTTACATTCTGCACCATACATTCAAACGTCACATTTAATGATAATGAAGGGAGATTAAGCCGAAAGAGATGAATGAACATACTCTGAAATCTTTGGTGACGACACTGCCATAACCATAAGTGGGAATGATGTCGTCGAAGTAGAGAATAGGTGCAGAAGATGCGAGGGCGCCAATTGTTAGGTGCGGATATTTGAGGCGAAACCATGCAGCTAGCACTGCACAATACCATTTCCATGATTTAATCCCAGGCTTACTGGTTCCGCCCAGCCTAAATATCTAATTAAAAGGTAAGTTTTTACAATTAAAAACAAAACAACTATTCTGACACAGTTTAACATTTGAGTAGAATAATGGTTTATGTGAAAGAAACTGTACTTACTCCCACCATAGGATGCACCAAACACAACTAGTGGACAATTCTGAGCGTTTAATCTTTTCTTCAAATCTACAATTATGGTTGCATAATCAGCCAAGGCCTGTGCGGATGTGAAATAACCCATTGTGCTCGAATTTGCATACGCCGCCTCCTTTCCCCCGAATGGCATTGACGTCCCATAATAACGGTGCTACATAGTTTGCCACAATTAGCCCGAATAACATACTCATTTATCAAAGCAGAAGGCCCAAAACAAAAAGTAGTCTACTTACTGAACTTGTTGTGTAATATAACGTGCAGAGAATATGAAATTGTGAACTACCTCTATGTAAACCACGAGAGCTTTGAAATTAGGAGCCTGATCTGTTAGGATGCCCATGCCCAAGTCGTATGTAATGGCAGACTCCTCACCCAACCATACAAATATGGGAGAATTGTTTTGAGCGCCTCCCCAGTTTGACTTTTCTATGAAATATCGCTGAGGAAAGGTTTGATAGCTCTCTGGTGTGTACCCAAAATGATCCACAATTTGGGTATAGTTGTATGCTTCGTAAGAAGACATACTTATATCTGAAACATAGGAATTAGTGATTCCATATCTATTTAACTTCTCCAGAAAACTACCACGCAGTCGGTTCTTCCTCTGAATGGGTGGCATTCCGCTGTGCCCACGAAGTCCCAAAGAACAGCCTCCCTCCAAAATGCTACCCATCACAAGTAGAATTGTACACAGCAATTTCGTATGCCTCTGCACAATAGAATTCAGAGTCTATTAATCTTAAAGCTATGAATTTGTGAACCTTATCTTCAATACGAACACTCACCAAAAACATAAATACATCACATGTAAACCATCATACTATACCAATACTGATCTTACACGACCAATTTTTAACCTATATGCCCAACGCTACTCACAGACGACCAATCTCACACGAGTATTCTTGTAACATTATTTGGTCTTACACGGCTCATGAAGATGGAGATCTTCACTTTGCAGGTCCTACGAGATATTATTCTTGTGTTAGATAAAAGAAACATTATCTCATTTAATGATATAAAAGAAAAATGTCATATTCAAATGTTCTTAAAAGTCAAATTATTTCTTATGAACCTATTAATTACCCACCAAATATTGCCCTTTAGTCACTGTTATGACACGGATTTATTTTGGAAAATGATAATATTATTTTTTCATATTTTATTGATTTATATTAGGAGGAATAATTTAAGATTTTTTAATATATTTTTATTCATTTTAATTATTTTCATACAAAGATTAATAAAAAATATTTTTTATTGTTTTTTATAGTTTACTAAAATTTAAATTTGTGTAATAAATGTTGTGTTTTTCAATGTCAATTTTTCACTAATCTTGATGTCATTGAAATAGCATAATTTTTATGAGATGAAGACATTCAACAAACAAATAACAAACTCAAGTCTATTAAGAATTCATTTCTATTTTTCAATTTTATTTTTTGGAAGAACCTATTAATTGCCCACCAAATATTGCCCTTTAGTCACTGTTATGACACGGATTTATTTTAGAAAATGATAATATTATTTTTTCATATTTTATTGATTTATATTAGATGGAGGAATAATTTAAGATTTTTTAATATATTTTTATTCATTTTAGTTATTTTCATACAAAGATTAATAAAAAATATTTTTAATTGTTTTTTATAGTTTACTAAAATTTAAATTTGTGTAATAAATGTTGTGTTTTTCAATGTCAATTTTTCACTAATCTTGATGTCATTGAAATAGCATAATTTTTATGAGATGAAGACATTCAACAAACAAATAACAAACTCAAGTCTATTAAGAATTCATTTCTATTTTTCAATTTTATTTTTTGGAAACTATCACATTTTTTCTTTCATAGACACAGTTTCATGTTTCTTTCCCACAAAAATAGAATTATATGAAGGCTAGAGGTAGAGGATTCCAAACACAAAATATAACAGAGAGCATAAATTTAAACACAGAGAATAAACCTAGAAAAAAATTATATTGCATTAATTCATTCAAAAATAATTGATTTCACATAAAGAGTTGTTGCTCAATTTCACCACTATTTTGCTTCTACAAAGCACACTACTTTTTTTACTTCTTAATAAAAAAATAAACTTACTTACAAAATATACCCATCAAAAATCACCGAGAAAATTCACCAGGAAAGAGGTGAATTAAATGTCATTAATTATATTAATTGTGAAAATTAGATTCACGTCAAGTGAAAAATTTTATCCCAAATTTAACCATCAAAATCACAATAAATATTGTCCTTCAAATATTAAATGCCTGATAAAGTATTCACCCCAAAAATCCCATCAAAAATATGCTTCACCGCTCTACCACAGGAGAAAATGAGGAGGCCGCAGGACTGTGGGAGAATCGCCCTATCGCACACCATGAAAGATGACCTCGCAGGATAGCGGCAATACCGCACACAGCAAAAGAGAGGCCCGCAGTATGGTGGTAGACACCGCTCTATCGCAAGTAATAAAGGAGAAGCCTATGGGATCGCAAGGTCACCACTACACCGCATGACAAAGGAGAGGAGGTTGCAGTAACGTAGGAAGGGGTCTGGAATGCACATAGAAAGCAAAAGTTGTAATTATTTCCAACACTCCCCCTTAATTACAACTACTGCCATCAATAATGACCAAACGATCTCTCTGATAGATGAAGTTGTCTTTTCCCAGCGCCTTGGTAAAAATGTCTATACATTGTTCCTGAGACCTGCAAAACTATAAGAAGATTTCACCATTGTTGATTAACTCTCTGATCTGAAGTGATATATGGTATCAATATGTTTTCTCCTTTTATAAAATATTAGATTCTTTGATAATGCTATGGCTGAATTCTTATCACAAAATATCTTTGTTGCCTCTTCTTATTCTTGTTTCAACTCTCCCGACACTCTTCTCATCCATACTACTTGACATGATGCACTTGTGGCAGCAACATACTCTGCTTTAGCTGATGAAAGAGTTACAATCGATTTTTTTTTTTAAGCCCATGATACTGCACCAGTGCTAAAATGAAAAACATAACTTGATGATCTTTTTTTGTCATCAATACTTCTAGCACAATCACTATTTGTGTACCCTATGAGCTTTAATTCATCTGACTTGAATATTGAATCCCAAAAAATTTTGTTCCACTTATACATCTCAAAATTATTTTCCCAGCTTTCCAATGTGTGTCTTTAGGAGCTTCCATAAATCTGGAAATCAAACTTACAGCATACATTATGTCTGGCCTTGTGGCTGTCAAATACATAAGGTTGCCAACAAGTTTTTTATACAGTGTTGGATGCACATTTGCACCTTTGTCGTCCTTACTTAACTTCAAACCTGTAACTATAGGTGTTGATGTTGATTTGCAATGTGTCATGTTAAACCTCTTCAAAATATCATTTTCATACTTTGTTTGAGAAACAAAGATACCATTTTCATTTTGATTCACTTCAATGCCTAAAAAGTATTTCATGAGTCCCAAGTCTGTCATTTCAAATTCTTTCTTCATAGCTCCTTTAAAAAGATCAATTGATAAATCACCAGTGAATATTAAATCATCAACATACAGGCATACAATCAGAATTTCACTTCTTTCACTCATCTTGGTATATAATGTAGGCTCATTGCTACATTTGATGAAGCCATTTTGTAAAAGATAACTATCAATTATGATGTACCAAGATCTCAGGGCTTGCTTGAGACCATACAATGCTTTATTCAACTTGTAGACTTTGTATTTTTATCCCAATATCTCATACCCAGGTGGTTGTTCCACATAAACTTCTTCTTCAAGATAGCCATTCAGAAAAGCTTATTTCACATCCATTTGATGGACTGACCTTTTTTTTGAGCTACAATGGAAAGAATCATCCTAACAGTATCAAGACGTGCTACAGGTGCAAAAGTCTCATTATAATCAATTCTGAGCTACTATGAGTAACCCTTTTCCACTAATCTTGCTTTATGTTTTTGCACTTCACCATTTGCATTCAATTTGGTTTTTATAATCCCATTTAACTCCTATTACATCTTTGTCTTTTGGAAGACACACCAACTCCCATGTTTGATTCTTTTCAATTGCATCAATTTCTTCATCCATTGTACATATCCATTTATCATCTTTAATTGCATCTTCAAAATGAATTGGATCATCAACTTGTAAATAAAATGCAAAAAGAGACATTTGATTAGTGTTATTCTCACCTTCATTTTGATCATATATATCTCTTATACTTCTGATTTTTTGTCTTCTCATGCTTGCCAATGTGGGATTTGATAAATCACTTGAACTTGTTGAATGTGGACTTGATGGTCCTACGCCAAAAATTCTTGGTGTAGATGGTGTTTGTTGTCCTCTTGTTGCTTCTCTTGCATTCTATGATGGTGTCACAAGTGTTGACCACCTGGTTGAACTTGAATGGGCGTGGAAGGAGTCACATTAGAAGGAATATTTGTTGGTACAACAAATTTATTTTCCTCTTGAGGTATACATGCTGATACATTAACTATTTTTTCTCTGCTTCCATCCCATGCTTCATCTTCTAAAAACTATACATCTCTATTGATAATAACCTTCTTAGTCGTTGGATTATAAAGTTTGTAAGCCTTGGATTCATCACTGTATCCAATAAATATGCATTTTTCCCCTTTGTTGTCTAACTTTCTTCTTAATTCATCAGGCACATGTGCATATGCTACGCAACCAAAAACTCTCATGTCAGTAACATTATGTTTTCTTCCAGTCCATGCTTCCTCAGGAATCGTATTCATAACACTTTTTGTTGGACACCTATTCTTTATATATGTTGCCCATGATACAGCTTTAGCCCAATATTCATTTGACAAATGTTTGGCTTTCAATATACTTCTAGTCATTTCCATAATTGTTTTGTTTTTCCTTTCAGCTACCCCATTTTTCTAAGGTGTGTATGTAGTAGTAGACTATTTGTGAATCTAATGATCTTTGTAGAAATTTAAAAACTCTTTTGAAATATATTCACCTCCTCTATTCCTCCTCAACACTTTGATATAATGACCACTCTATTTTTCAACAAGAGATTTAAATTGACAAAAGAAATCAAACACTTCACTCTTATGCTTTAGAAAGTAGACCCATGTTTTCCTTGAATAATCATCAATAAAAGTCAGAAAATAAAAACTGTCACCAATTGAGGGTGTTTGCATAGGTCCACACAAATCTGAATGTACAATCTCCAAAGAGGCTTTTGCTCTAGTTGACTTTTCTGCTGGAAAAGCTTCTCTATGTTGCTTTCCTAAGATGCATCCTTCACATACTCTTTCAGGTTTTTCTATTAAAGTTATTCCCTTGACCATACTTTTCCTATGAAGCAAATTTAAACCCCCAAAGTTAAGATGCCCAAATCTTAAGTTCCATAGCCATTTTTTATCTTTTACTTCTGCTTAAAAGACAGTTTGCATTACTATTGTGGTTTCTTGTGCTTGTGCATAATATATATTCAAATCTGGTTGAATCTTTAGGGGAAACATTCTATTACTCATCATTTTAACCTTAGCAATAAGCTGATTACTTGGGTATTTGTCTAAAATTGTGCACAGTCCATTCTTGAAAGTTATTCTATATCCTTTTTGAAAAAGATGTCCTATACTCATCAGATTGTGTTTTAAGCCAGGCACAAAATACACATCTGAGATATACTTTTTCTCCCCCTGTTTAGTTAGAATGTTGACATTTCCCTTTCCTTTGATTGAAACTTTGTTGTCATTACCTAGTGTGACATTAGATTTAACGTTTTTATCTAAACTTGAAAACATTTCTAGATTTCTTATCATATGGTTGCTACAACCTGAGTCTAAAAACCAAACATCCTTTTCACTTGCTTGTGCAACATTACATGCCAAAAAAATTGTGCTCTTTTCTGATTTCTGATCTTGACTTTCTTTTGTGAAATTTGAATTTTGTTTACCATAATCATATTGTTTCTTCCTACACTCATTCATATAATGTCCAAAAATTTTACAGTAGTGACATTGGATTTGAGACTTATCATACCTTTGTCCTTGTGACTGATTTTGAGTGGGGCTTTGGTTTGAATTTTGACTGCTACCTCTTCCACTTGAGCTTGAAGGGTTGGTTCTCCCACCTCTGTAAAAATTTCTTCCTCTTCCTCTAAAACTTGATCTTCCTTTGCCTCTTCCTTGATTAAATGAGACTTGTGTTTTGAAGGCATGCTCCAATGACATATTTGCAGACCTACTCAGCCTTTTTTCATGAGAAATGAGAGATGCATGGAGCTCATCAACTAAATACTATGTGAGGTCCTTTGTTTCCTCTATGGTTACAGCAATTGTCTCAAATTTTGTGGGCAAGATTCTTAAAATATTTTCAACCACTCTTTTATCTTCAAGTGTCTCACCATGAGACCTAATCTGGGTAAAGAATGAATCTACTGATTCATTGTCCTTCATATACATAGTTTCAAAATACCTTCTCAGTATTTGTAGCTTTGTTGTTTTGACTTTTTCCATACCTTGATAAGTTGTTTGAAGTATGTCCCACACTTGTCTAGACCTTGTTGCTACTGCAATCCTTGGAAAAATGCTCTCATGAACTCCTTGGAGAATAAAGAAAAGAGATTTTGAATCTTTCTTCCTATTGTCCTTCAATAGGTCCTTCTCTACTTGAGTCAAAGCATTGTAAGTTGTTGCATCAACTGGCTCTGGAAATCCATTCTCTACTAGCTCCCATAAATCTTGTGAACAAAAAAATGCTCTCATTGTGATTTCCTAAAGTCATAATTTTTCCCATTAAACTATGGGATTTGTGGGTTAGTCAAGCTTGTGCTTGTTGCCATTCTTTCACTGAAACCTTTCGAAACAACCGTTTACAAATGACCCTGCTTTGATAAACTTGCTCTGATACCACGTGAAGGCCAAAGGCAAAGGATTCCAAACAAAAAATATAACAAAGAGCAAAAATTTAAACACACATAGAATAAACCTAGAAAAAAATTATATTGCATTAATTCATTCAAAAATAATTGATTTCACAGAAAGAGTTGCTGCACAATTTCACCACTATTTTGCTTCTATAGAGCACACTACTTTTTTTACTTCTTCTTAATAAAAAAATAAACTTACGTACAAAATATACCCATCAGAAATCACCGAGAAAATTCACTAGGAAAGAGGTGAATTAAATGTCATTAATTACATTAATTGTGAAAACTAGATTCATGTCAAGTGAAAAATTTTATCCTAGATTTAACCATCAAAATCATAATAAATATTGTCCTTCAAATATTAAATTCCTGATAAAGTATTCACCCCAAAAATCCCATCAAAAATACGCTTCACCACTCTACCACCAAGAGAAAATGAGGAGGCCACAAGACTGCGGGAGAAACCACCCTACCGCACACCATGGAAGATGACCTCGCGAGGTAGCGGTAGAACTGCAGTACCGTACACAACAAAAGAGAGGCCTACGGTATGGTGGTAGACACCGCTCTACCGCAAGCAATGAAGGAGAAGCCTGCAAGACCACAGGGTCACCGCTAAAGAGGAGGTTGCGGTAATGTGGGAAGGGGTCTGGAATGCACGCAGGAAGTAGAAATTGGAATTATTTCGAACATTATATTACAAATAAAAAAAATATACTTAATGAGATGAAATGTTTGATTGTGATTTTTACCATTTTTAACCATAAAAATTTTTTTTGAAAAGGAAAAAATAGGTTTTACAAGGACCTGAAACCGCAAAGTTAAAACAACAAAAGATAGAGCAAAACAAGTCCAAACAAACAGACAGTTGTCCCAAAAAGGAAACAACAGCACAAAGAGACAGTAGGGTCCAAAAAAAGGACCGCTAAAAAACCAGAAACAAACACCACCGCACTACTCCAAGGTGTTCATCAACTCCTCGGCCTCCTTTTCAACATCCTTCATATCCTGTAACCCCTGCTTGAGGATTTGAACCGTATGTGAAGAAATCAGGGTCTTCCTCTTCGTATTAGCCCAGGTACAAGTCGAAATCCCTTCAACAAAAGATCTGTTGCAACCTCTATCTGCATCCAAATCCACAACTAGTGATCCCTTTTGATTTTTTTTGAGCTTTTCCACCATAGCATTGATGATAATGGTGTTATGCCTGGCAATTTTGTGATTATTCGCCATAGTGGCCCTAATATTTTGGCCTATCTTGGACATATTGCACTCGAGCCTGGTCAATCTTTCCTCTTGCGAATGTTGTCTTTTCCTTGGTAAGGGGGTTTCTTGTCCCTCATTCTCATTACAACTCCAGCTAATCTTCTACTCCAAATCCATGACTCTATTGCTGAGATCTCTATTACGGCCTTTCAAATCATAGACTTCCTTCTGGGTCCACTTGAGAACAGTGAAAAGGCCATCCATACTTTTTTCCGCCACTCTCACAATGTCCTCAGGCTTGAGCTTATTCAGGGTAGAATTAATTTCATCCTGATTAGGGGAATCATTAGGGGCATTCCCAAATCTTCCAGACACAGGGGCACTAGGGGCCGACTCTTTACTGACCATAGGTTTATCAGAAAGAATTTCCATAGAATTCCCAGAGTATGAGACTAATTTCGTAACTGAGGTACCTTTAAAACTAGAGACCAAACCTGAGGTGGGGCAGCTAGGAGACGGCTGGGGATTAAGACAGGGCGGCGAGGCAAAACCCGGGATAGGGCAATCATGCAAAGGCTACAGATTAGGACATGAAGGCGGAACAGAAACCATAAGGGCATTCCGACAAGACAGGGACTGGGGAGCAATGGTATTAGGACCAATAGGGGCACAAGCAGGAGGGGCCAATTAATTTGTTAATAAATGCATGTCTTTTTAATTGATAGTAACAATTAATTCAAACTCTTAAATGAATCCACTCTGTAAATTATTAAAAAGATTTATGATTAAAAATGGTAAAAAATCATAATCACACATTTCATCTCATTAAATATATGTGTGATATAATTCCATCTTTGTTGGAAAGAGACATGAAACTGTGTCTATGAAAGAAAAAATGTAGCAGTTTTCAAAATATATATATTTTTTATAGTTGTCTATTTTTTAAGACCTGACTTGCTCAATTGTGAATAATAATAATTGATAAGTTGGGCATTGCATGGAGCCTCATGATCACTAACAAAATAAATAAATAAAATCAGTATGATCAGATTTTATGTATAGGTGAAAGGCATAAGAATTGTGTTGACAGTAACAACAATGGATGAATGCTACAGAAATACTACATGCCTTCAGAAAAAGGCATCTTGATTGTTATATGTAACAAGATATTCTCCAGTATATTGTCTATGATGAAGCCTCTAGTTTAGTTTTAGTGTTTTTGGGATTGTTTCTAGCCATAGGTCTTTATTGCTCATTTATTTGGGTTGTCTTGTTTTCAGTTTTAATAAGCTAGATGATATTTTTATAAAAGAAATTATTAATATATATTTTATTTTAATAACAAATCTAAAGGATGTTTTATAAATATTAGATTTCTTTTAATTTTAAGTTTTTTAGTAATTAGGTAGTTTTTAAGTTATTCATTTTCATTTTATGCAAACTAAAATATAGATGTATTAAATTTATTAAGGTTCATCTACTGATAAAATATTTATCTATAGCAAAGCGTCATTTTGAGCAAATACTTTGGAACTCAACACAAAAATATCTCATAGCATCATGCAATAGACTTGTGCATCTTTTGGGACCATTTCATGACATACAATTTGTTAGCACAATTTGTGAGAAAAATGCTAATTGTCAAAATATGGAGCATCATACATGAAAGACTAGTTCATTCAACTTCCATAATAATTTCCTTTTTAGGTATATGCAATTTAGGCGTGTGGTTTTTCCCTTTTCAATGTTTCTAAGCATTACCAAAAAAATAGGAATACAACCTAAGAAGATTTAAAAATAATGTGTAGTAATTAGAAAAAAGAGTTCTAAAAACATTGATTAGGATGAAGGATAAGTCTGAATTCAAAATCCTATAGAAGATAGGCTCACCAAGAATGTAAAGGATCTAAATATTCTTTACATAAATAATCTAAAGCTAATTAAATAAATGAAAATAATTAAGCACAATTAATATAGATGAATTTTAGGAGCTAGGTTGATAAATTAAAATGTTAGTTTTAGAAATGAAATGTGAGAGAAATATGCACTTAGCTTTGGGAATGATGATGAAGAAATATTTTTTATGCAATTTTTAAAATATTTGTCATAATTTAAAAGCAATGATTTTTGTCTAAAAGATGTCTCAATGTCAATCAAGTCTAAAAAATTTGTGTGATTTTAATTTTAGTTGTTTGGGTTTGAACCCAAGCACTATGAGAATTATTTATTGCGTAGGAAGGTATCTAGATGAGTGAGAATGACCTCGCATAGCATAAATGTAGATATTTGTTCACTTTTGTCTTCCCTATATCTAAATATGTTAAGGTGGTATTTACAAACACCTTAGGGGAGATTCTCATATTACAAGGTCAAGTTTTATTGGGTCAACTTCTTGAATAGATTGACTATACTATTTTGAGCAAATAATTGTGGACAACATGCATATATGCATAGATAGTCTATATGATTATTTGTCCCTACACAATGAAGTGTTCTCTAGTAATTTTATGATTTTCTAATATCAATGGGTAATACATTGAATGTCTTCAAATACCAAAACATAGCAACACAAAGCATGGATGTGTACCAAATCAGCTCATAACTAGTAAAAAGAAGTGAGAATTTTGGAATTTTATTTTATTTTTTGAATTATGAATTATTTCTAGAGACCTCTTGTTTGAACCAAGTTCAATATCAAGTTGCATAATTTAGACCAAGTAAAAGAAATATTAAATGTATCAAAATGAATGTGAATATAAATGACTAATAAATGATAAGGGAGGTCCCCATGCGGCTACTTATCATAAATGATAAGGGAGGTCCCCATGCAGCTACTTATCATATTTTGGCTAACAGCCACTACTCAACTTATTTAGGAATTATTTGTGGAAGTGGTGGCCCCATGAATTTCAAATTTTCTACTTATTTTGAAGCAATCATCTTAAATTTGTATTAATAGTATTAATAACTGTTTGTGCAGTTAAAATTTAGAAGAAAAAAAAAATTTGGAGGCAAATGTTAGAAGGTGGCATTTTTGGTAATATGCAGTTGCTCCTTATTTTTAGCCTTTCCTTTTTTCCACACTTTGTTTTCAATTCCTAAACAGTAGCTGCTCCATTAAAATAAGGAAACATTTCCATTTATCATTTTCTCACAATTAAAAATTTGAATGGGAACACTCCAACTACTTAAATCTAAACAGAAAACACATTTAAACAGTTACATTGAGACATAAGATAACTATGTAAAGAATGTGTATACAGAATGTCCAAATGTTGGCTCCCTGTTTTATGAACAATTTAAATTAATTTTTGTAATCTCTAATCCATTTTTGGATGATCATCATCTCTCGTGCTCTTTGTTCTTTAAGCCAGACTGGATCGTCACTAGCACTTGGATGTTCAACGTCTTCACAATGCATTCCTGCGTGACATTCAACTTTGTTAGGATAAAACTATTTCTACTTGCTTAGGTATGGTAACGGAAAAAGAAAACAATCTGAACCAACTTACCCTCTTCAGTGACGATAGCTACAATGCTCTCAGATATATTGAACAGCACACTGAAATTACACTCACAATACGCCCAAATAACTCAATTAATAACAAGATTAGAAAACAAAATTAATGGGCATGAAATCTCAGGAGAAGAATCACTTACCTTCCACTGCTCCATGGATCTCTTAACCCATTGGAGAAAATGATATTGCTTCCAAAATCTTTCAATACTCTTTTTATGTCCTGCACGTTAATTATAACCAGTGCATTCTTAACTAAAATACATCCCAAACCAAATTGACTAAGATATAACTTGAGTGTAACATTTTTGGACATTTTGACAATAGGTTAAGATTTACATACGTGTCCTCCGAATTCAGTTGTTATCCAGTGTTGGCGCGGCGAGACTCCGTATTTATGGTAGCAATCCCTGGCATAGGACTTGATATCAAAGCTGGAGGTCGCTAACATTGTCGTGCCAGGAGGATTGCTTATTGGAAACACTATTTCAGTGCAAAGCTATGGATTAAGAAAAGCTGTTAGATAGGGGCAGCCAGCCTATGTTTATATAGACTGTTATATCTCATTCACATCAAAAACTATGCTATTTTTTTTATTTTGATAGTTAAAGTAATGAAGTCCAATCCCATTTCAATCTAATGAGGGGCGAAAATTGACAGAAACCTGCCAGTCCCATCCATAAGTAATGGGTATATCCAGAGCCAAACATTCGGCTCCGTTTACGTAATTTACTGCAGCAGCTATTCTGCTAACAATGTCTGCATCTCCCGGTGGGCTATTGATGGCGTTGCAGATCTGCAGTGAGCCCATGTTCCATAATACAACTAAGTTACCGAATAAACAATAAAACTGGTATGGCGAGAAGGTTTGGGTAACGTATTTACTCCTTCAACTTCTGTGAAATTATACTGTGCTGCTTCCTCGTACATTGCTACAAGCACATTGTAGAGGCCGCTCGTGTCCTTAAGATTTCTGCAGTAGCAATACCGCGTAAGAGATTTCGATTACAAATATGATTAACATAAGGTATGAGGAGTGTGTTGATGTTACTTACTCGCAAGTGTTAAATATTTTGCTTAGGTTTAGGAGGCCTTGAGGACTAGACGCCATTTTGTCCATCATATCCCACGATTCATTAATTCTTCTGTAGCAGATCTCGCTTGCATTCTGTGCCATAGTTTCAAACGTCAAATTTAATGATACTGCAGGGAGATTAAGCTGAACGAGATGAATGAACATACCCTGAAATCTTTGGTGACAACACTGCCATAACCATAAGTGGGAGTGATGTCGTCGAAGTAAAGGACAGGAGCAGATGATGCGAGGGCGCCAATTGTCAGGTGTGGATACTTAAGGCGAAACCATGCAGCTAGCACTGCACAATACCATTTCAATGATTTAATCCCAGGCTTATTGGTTTTGCCCAGCTTGAATATATAATTAAAAGATAAAATTTTACAAATAAAAATTCGGACACAGTATAACATATAAGTAGATATTGGTTCATGTGAAAGAAATTCGACTTACTCCCACCATAGGATGAACCAAACACAACAACTGGACAGTTCTGAGCGTTTAATGTTTCCTTCAAATCTACAATTATGGTTGCATAATCAGCCAAGGCCTGTGCAGATGTGAAATAACCCATTGTGCTCGAATTTGCATACGCCGCCTCCACTCCCCCGAATGGCAATGACGTCCCATAATAACGGTGCTACACACCTAACCAGAATTAGCCCTAATAAAGTACTTATTTTTCAGAGCAGAAGGCCCAAAACAAAGAGTACTCTACTTACTGAACTTGTTCTGTGGTATGTAACCCACAGAATGTGTAATTTATATGAAATTGTAAAACTACCTCTATAAAAAGTAGAAGAGCTTTGAAATTAGGAGCCTGATCTATTAGGATGCCCGTGTCCAAGTCGAATGTAATGTCTCCTTCCTCACCCAACCATACAAATATGGGAGAATCGTTTTGAGCGCCGCCCCAGTTTGACTTGTCTATGAAATATCGCTGAGGAAAGGTTTGATAGCTCTCTGGTGTGTACCCAAAATGGTCTAAAATTTGGGTATAATTGTATCCCTCGTACGAAGGAGTACCTAAACTTGAATCATAAGAATTTGTGATTCGAGATCTCTTTAACTTCTCCAGAGAAGTACCACGCAGTCGGTTCTTCCTGAGAATGGGTAGCATTCCACTGTTCCCACCAAGTCCCAAAGCACAGCCTCCCTCCAAAACGTTACCAATCACAAGTAGAATTGTACACAGCAATCCAAAGTTCAACGGATGGAATTCCATTTCGTATGCCTCTGCACAACAGAATTCAGAGGCGCGTAATCTTACTGTATCATACTTTTCATGTCAATGAGATAAAAATTACTGTCTCATTTTTTTAACCTTTATATCTTTTTGAAAATTATAATTTTATTTTGTCCACCCTTCAATCATGTGATTGTACTTGTAAATAGTTTTAAGAAGAGTACATCTATGAAATTAATGTTAAAAGCACTCATATATTATATACTAATTATTTTGAAGGGATTAAATATATGTTTAGATTTCATTTACTAATCTGTAGAGAAACAAAACCATTTGTGAAATTTGATGGTCTATTTGACCCTTTTTCAATTTTAGATGGTATATTACAACTTTAAAATTTATTAGACCGTATAGTTTCTTGTTATACTTTTATATAACCATGACACTTTAAATTTTTATTAAACTCTAAAAATTTATTATAAACAAATATAATATAGTATTTTAATTTATAATATTAATATATATCATCTTATAAGGTTTATTATTAAAATAGAAATTATATAATTTTTTTGAATATTTCTAAGATAAATTTAGAAATTTAATTGTAAGAGCTATCATTGTTTTATATTGATATATATGATTTATAATATTTATTATAAAAATATATTAATTTAGAATCCAAAATATAATTGTTTTTAATTTTTAAAATATTTTTAACAAGAATTTTTTTTATATGAATTTAGAAAAATTTTGTTAATTGTAATAGTAAATTTAAGATTTTTACATTTATTACCAATAATTATCATTGTTTTCTAATTTTATATTCATTTTCTATTTTTTTCACCTAGAAAATTTATATAAAAAATTCATAGATTAAACAAATTTTTTTGACAATTTATATTTTTCTTAAAATATCAAATAAAAAGTATTTAAATGACCAAACCATCATAAAATTTTCATATAAAGGTAGAAGTGACCGTCAAATTATAGACACCACCCACAAAGTGCTTGGAACCATCCAATCCTACACGCAGATCATTTTAGCATGCACTGTAAATAATGCTAAGAACCCTTCCATGCACTTAAGCACATCTTTTTGCTTAATACACCACCCATGGGGTGCTTGGAACCATGCCACACCTTTCCTAAATCACTTAGCTCATGCACAACTCTCCACATCATGTCTTATTGGTGCAACATTAAGGATCATGCCACACAATGTTGCTAATTTTAAACATGCAAATCAAATCAAATCAAAATTGAAACTATATTTAAAAATTTATTATTCTTTCAACAATAAGAAACATGCCACATAGTGTTGCTTATAAAGGTGTTGCTTATAAAAATGTAAAATCAAAGCAAATAAAAATTGAAATTATATTTTAAAACTCATTATTCTAATTTAACATGCAAACCTCCAATAAAGTGTTATGGATATGTTCTTGATGGTAATGTATGTATGTTGCTTAGTTTGAAAACATCTAAAAACATCTATATGCTCAAACCCTAATCATGATTATTGAAAATGAAGGATTTGATCTCAATTTATAGGATTTTGAAGATATAGATGAGGTTATGTGGAGAAGGATAAAGCAACTATTATTATTTATTTAATAAATTTGTTTATTTATTTTCTCGAATAGTTAATTGATTTGTTTATTTTATTTCCACAATTTAATGGTAATTTTAATCAATTAGTTGACTAATTAATTTAATTTGTTTGATTTATTATGATTTTATTAAATCAATTGTGAATGATAGATTTTAAATGGATTTATTTTATTATTTGAATATTTGTAGATAATGGGTTGTTTAAATTAATTAAATAATAAAAGATCATTAAATCAATTTAATTTTCATGAATTGGATTGATTGATGTGAAACTAAACATAAACTAGAAATGAAAATGAAATTGAAAACAAAAAATGAAATCAAACTCAAACCTAATCTATAAATTTCATTGCAAACCTCAAAAGGAAAGATATTGCCGCTTTGCCTATGTGGATGCTAGATTTTGATTGATGGTAGATTTTGACAAAGTTGATTTGCATAAGTGTGAAGTATGAAAATGATGAAGAAAAGACTATATTTATAGACTTTATGAGGAAAAATCAAATAGAAAATAAGGATAAAATAAAGACTTCAATTAACTAAACTAGCTATAGAGTAAATTCAACTAATAAATAGAAAATTGTTATTTCAAACTCATGAGAGGAATAATTTTTCATTCAAAGATGAAGTTAACTTGTGATAATAAAAGAAATTATTTTTTGAAGACTAGTTAACTTGTGAGAAGAGAAATATGAATTATTTAATTTATTTAATAGATTTTGATGGTGAGGAAGTTGTTATTTTGAAGAAAGAGTTAATTGATGAGGTGAAAATAGAAAATTCATTTAAAAATAGATAATTAACTCTCATTTAATTAATTAATTAAAATATTATTTAATTAAATAGATAAATAGAAAATAGTAATAATGATGAGATAAATGATAAATGGTCTTTAATAGATGATAATTAATTAATAATGATTAATGAATTATGATTAATAAATGGTTAATTAATGGATGTAATTAATGATTTAGGGAATAATATGATGATAATTAGGGTCAATGATTATGAGGAGTATTTTAGGTGTCTACAAATTAACTATGTTTAAAGCAATGTTTGAAGTAACATTATTTCAAAGAAAATAAAAAGTAGTCAAGAAAAAAAATTAAAAAAGAGAAGAAGATGAAGATGGCAATGCCCTTGTTGGGTGAGAAATGACAATTAGAAAATATGAGATGATTGATATCCCCTTGAGAGATTATCCGTGCATAAATTGCATGGGTGATCTCTTGAAAGAAGAGATGTGAAGAAAGACTTGTGTCAAATGAAAGATGAAAAATTATGGAAGAAAAAAATTAAACAATGAATTCATAAAACATGAATATGGATTAAATGATGATGTGTTATATTGACTTTGATTTTAGCATCCTTTACTTAATATGGTTGTAGATGTTGGAATTTATGGTGGACTCCTCAACACCCCAAGATCACCTACAAGACAACAATAACTTTCACAAGAGAGAAATGGTAGAAATATAATTCTTTGATTATGGATGCAAGATTACTAGATTTTCAAATATGATGTCTTTCTTATAAAGGCAAGCTATGAGATAGGATTAGACAAGATCTTGACATGTGTCTTAATCTTGTATAATGAGACAACTACCTCACCAAATATTAAATGACCTAGGAAACAAGCATTAAATTCCAAAATATAAGATAAGATCTAGCGAAAACTAACACTATCTAAAATGATTCTCTCTTAGTACCTAAGTGGACTTAACTTGTAAATAGGACCTAGATAGGTAAAACACCTATTTACACCAACACCCCCCTTAGGTATAACTTAGGGAGTGAAATTATGCAAATGACACAAAGATGGGTCTCGACTACAAGGCCATGTTAGGTACCCATGTACATATGCAATTGTAATCTCTCACAAATAGAGAAAAGGAGAAAACCAAGTGGGACAAAACTCCTCCTCAAAAGAGTGAAAACAAGATGCTCTCAATGATGCATGAGAAGGACAAAACCCCATATAAGGAAGAAGACCCACCATAAGAGAGAAGAATAAATACGATGTAGCTCACCTCAATGTGGTATCTCTTGCAAAGATGGTGGATGCTTGAAAGTGAATGTTGAAGACGATCCAAGAGCATAAAAATATCTTCCTCCCCTTCAAAAGAAACAAGACCAAGATGGAATGCAGGATGTATTCCCATTCCTAAAAGGAAGATGATGTGTGATATCTCTAAAGAATGCTCAAGTGTCTCCATATCAATGTTGAAAGGTGTCACCCTCCAAATAGGCATTCTAGGCCACATTATAGAAGAAGACAATCTAGAATCTCATAGAAATGATTGTAGAACACAAGACAAAGACAAAGATACCTCCTTTGAAGACAATGAAGCCTCCTCTAAATTTTGTCCAAAAGAATCCACACTCATGTCAAACTACAAAGGATGGAAATGTAGAGAATGAACTAGAGGGTCAAAGTGTTCCCTCAAAAGAATTGAAGAAGGATCATCTCCATCAAAGAGAAGATTAATGCAATCAATGATGTCTCCCAAATCTGAAATGTAGGACTCACAAAACAAACCAACAATTTCTATCAAGTAGTCGTCGAGCTGGAAGATAATGTATGTCTTGTTGCACTAAATCACAAGGAGCCAAAACTATGGCAACACAAGCATCCTCAAAATCAATAGTAGATGAAGGATATGAGATCTCAGTGCATTTCATTCAACTACACTTATCATCCCCCATTGTTCCTCAACATATGATGAAGTAAGAACACTTGATGATTCTGTCAAGTTGGATTACAAGAGTCAACCTCAAGATGTTGACTCATAGATGAAGAAGATGAACCCTCTAAATCTAGATTAGGAACCAAAGAAACTAAATTCTCAATAGAATTCTTAGTAGGAGGAGAAGGAGAAGGTTTTGTGTCATCAAAATAACCATACCTTTCCCATGAGCAAGAACGATAACTTTTTATCATCAATTGTTCAAAACTCATCAAGTGGAACAAGAAAATATGCAATAGGATCCTTTAGGAATGGAGGTTCATTTGAGTCTCCATACATCTCCCAAAGTCTGATCATAAGGTCACAAGGGATCTCAATACCATTAGCGTCCATTTGTGTGTCAATATCACAACTAAACACAATTAATCCTAGGATATGTTCTATTTTTATGTCCCACACAACTCTCTTCTGTTATTATGATGGTTTAGGAACTAATCCATAACTCAATATGGAAAAATATTAAGCCACCTATATGATGTGTTATGATTTTATCTAACCAAGACTTAAAGTTTCATCTACTCAACGTAATTACAATAGGAAGCCTTTTAATACCCATGTTAAACTCCTCAACTTTAGTCACTCAATAGAGAAATCAAGAGACATAATCCAAAAAATCATAAGATTACCCTCCAAAATTACTCAATCAAGAAACCCCCAGCAATATATGATTGTGGCACTTTATACTTAGTGCAATTACAAGTGTCACTTTCCAAAAATAGTGAGACGGACTTGATCTTAGTGCATACAAATTTCAAATGTGGTCATAAGATCAAAGTAAAAAATTTACACAAGATAAGATCAATTTTATCATGCCACTAGAGATTACAAGAAAAATTATTCACTTTCAAAAACTCACCCAAAAATGTTATCATAGGAGCAAGAACGGAGCCTCAAAAGTTCCCAAAACGAGAAAAACTCAGCAATGCTTATAAGAATTTATAATTTCTAGAAACATCAGACAACAAAATCAAAAACCAATTACACCACTACGAAGACCACAAAATTCTACTATAAATCAAAAAAAAAAATCTCAAGAAAAGAAGGACAAATGGTTGAGTTATGGGCCTCCAAAGTTAGACAACAAAATAAAAATTATCAATGAAGAGGGGGCCAAATTTTTAAATGAATGCAAACATCACTGTTGATGCAATGTTGATATCAATAGATGATGATCTTAAAATTGACAGTTGTCAAGCCATCACATAGAATATTCTCCTCACTTGCAAAAAATATTCCATAAAATGGAATATGCATCTTGGCTGATGGAATTGAAAGAGAGGGGAACCAACCATGTCAAGGCTCTAGGTCATAAAGAGCCAAGAGCGGAGGGCTACACTAACTTACCTCACTCTAAAGGGACATTTTAAAACAAGAAGTGAGAATGATGAGCGCTATAATATCCTTCAATCACTCTTCAAACCTGGAATCCTAGTTTAGGCTAGGTGAGCTAGTTTTTAGAGTCAATATTGTACCTCAAAAAGCTCTCTATCCGAGGATTGCAACGTAGTTCTGGGATGCAAGTGCAGCGCACTGGCGTCTATACAACCAGAGGATAGAAAGTACAATATAGAATGCCAGAAAATGAACTAAAAACCTAGCTAGATATTCTTGAATGAGAAAAAAATAATAATAAATTACGAAAAAATACAAGCAAAGATGATAAAGTAGATAGATAAAAGCCAAAGTGACAAATGATCTCACCAAGATACCAATTCACCAGCTAGCTCTAAATGCACATTCACCTACACACAAGAAAGAGGGGAAAATGTTGGGGTTGTATAGGGGTGTACCTCAGTCAGACCCCCGTTTTGGTGTTTCCACCTTCACGGATAGCTAGATAGCAATGAGATAAAAATATGTGATAAAGAAGTAAAGAAAGTAGAAGTTGCAATAAACACTACAAAATAGTAAAATGCTACTCAACCAAATCACAAAGGAGAGGAGCGAAACGTTACCACCTCCACCCAAAATCTCACTAGCCAATGGAGGAGAAAGCTAACTTGGCAAGGTCACCACAGCCTCAACTATGATGAAAGGAGGTCTCGTAAGACTCCAAGCCCATGCTGCTATGGCTTGCTTCACACTTGCTATGTGAAGTTGATGGATTTTTGTTGCTACAATGGAGTGTCGAAGTGCTACAAATGCTTGAGAATGTATGTAGAAATTACAAGAGGATGAAAAAAGAGATGATTTGAATGAAGAATGGGTGAATTTTAAGGATCTAATGAGGAAGGAATAAGGCATTTTGAAGTCGGTTGGTCAAAGCGGGCAGTTATAATTCATCCCCAATCGGGAGTGTAACACCTCTGCCAACTTCAGATGCAGGAATTTGTCAAGGACGAAAGTGCGTCGTGCAGATGTCTACACGCCACGCACATGTGCTTGACAAATATTCTCCCATCGACACAACAGACAGATTCCAAGTGGAAGGAAGACAGTTGGGTGATGTGGAATTTTTCCTTCAAATTTGATTTTCTAAGGTGAGGATGTGTAAAAGGGGAATTTGCATAAGGGGTGCAAATTTTCTCTTATACATTTTCCCTGACTTTAATGAGCATGAATAATGTTGAGTGATTTGGTGAAGTAGATCAAAGAGTTAGTAGGGTTATAAATTTATACCTGAACCATTGAGGAAGCAGACCGTGATCTGGCGAGCTCGAAAGCACGGGAGAGAACAAAAGACTCCATAGCCCCGTAGAACTATGAAGTAGCACAAATTACATCGAAGGCCCTTGGACCAACGATGGAAAAATCCCACAGGATGAAAGCGTCTTACAAGCTCACAGAAATGAAAGGAGGCAGACCCCAAGATATCTCACATGAAGGAAGCCATGTGAAGTATGTGCCTCGCAGGCCCACAAACCTTCAAGAAGGTATCCCCCAAGATCTCTCACATGAAGGAAACCCAAATGAAAGTGCCTTATAGGCCCACAAACCTGCAAGGAGGTGTCCCCCAAGATATCTTTCATGGAGGAAACCCAAAGGAGGGGACTCCCCAGAGTAAAATTAGAAAGCAGCTTTACAAGCACACCTACAAAGCAACATGTTTACCCGCGAATAAAGAATGTTTGAAAATAAATTGGCCACACATGAAGTCAAGCAGACAGTCACGCAGACCGTCAACGAATTGGAAGGCTTTCAAAGGGGTCCCTCAAGAACTCAACATGAAGAAAGTAGTCCACACAAGGGACTCGTTGTTTGAAAGTGCAAGAAAGGTGTTTTTTTCTCAAATCGATTCATCATCAATGAATCCTTTCGAAATATGTTCAATTTATCAAGGAATTCGAAAGGAAGCAAAATTCCCCCTCATGAGGGGAAGGTTGGAGTTGTTCCCACCTTGGAGGAAAATTCTCAAGTTCTTTCTTTGCGAACACATGATGAAGGAAACACGTCCCATTAGGTCCAAGTTGTGAATGTGATTTTTGAAAAAAGCTTTCAAAGCTTCTCAAGAAAAAATTCATTGGCAATGAATACGTTTTCTAAAAATCAAAGTATCATAGAAATAGCATTGTCACACATGAAAGTGACAACTCAAGCAAAGAAGAGAGAGAAAAGAAAAGAGAAAAAGAGAAGTAATTACAAATAGAGGACACAAAGGTGATTTGATATTTTGGGGTCAGAACTGCTCTTAAATATATAAAAGTATAATATAGTATATAAATGAATTGTCATCAACCCCCTACTATATTAGACCATGTGAAGAATGCATGAGAAGACAAAGTAAAAATAAAAAATTGGGTCAACATGGAAGGGAAGCCTAAATGCCCCCAACACTTTGCATTGTCCCCAATTTGTAAAAAATCAAACACAAACATGGAAGAATGATGATACGAATAGAGGAAAGTTTATGACACAAAATCACTCATGTATCCAAGCACCAATAAGGGTGACAGGGGTCATACAAGAGCACATAACACAGCCACAAGGGAACACATCACAACACACATACATTTGATCTAAAGATAAAGAAGAGGCCTCCCCCTAAAACTCATCGACCAAGAGGTTGTCCGCTTCCCACTCTAGATCATCATAAGGGAAAGGAGGATGAGCTTGCAATGGTGGAATATTAAGGGGAGGAGCTTCTAACCCTCCCGCAACAAGGGCTAAGGAAGAAGGCCCTACAAGGTCTTTGACAGGTTGTCGTTAGGTCCTAACACTTTAGTGAATAATCACATCATTATATTGATCGGGCAGTGTCCAAAGGCTATTTGCAATAGAAGGAATCTCAAATTCTCTCTCAGGTTTCCTAAATACTAACCTACTGAATAAAATTTCTACACTAAGGGGCCTCTAATCTTGAAAGTATTAGATCATCTATCTAGAAAGTGGGAAAATGACTCAAACCAGGAAATGGAAAACTAAGAATTTGAAAAGCATTACCACTAAACTAGAAAGCATGGAAACGATTAATCTAAAGAATGCATAAATTGTTGAAGAAGTAAAACATGTAAAGAAATTAGGGAACATTTACCTAATGTAAAAGATAACAAACCATCCGCTAATCATAAAATAATTTAACAGAATCAACTAAAGAAAGGTGTTCCAGACATTCAAATGTTAAGCTCAGAAACTACGAACTTAGTTGCAACCTGTAGGCTTGACACTGACAGCATAACATATACTCATGAAAGTGAAATGCAATTCAATTATTATCTACTAAAAGAAATGCAGACTAAGAAATAGAATACTTATCTATCTATCTATAACCCTCGAGTGGCCAGCTCTCAGGTGTGTCTATAGCTACCTCAAATCACATGCACTGGAAATTATCTAAGCTACTTCATTCCAAAGATGTGTCCATATTACACAGTAATTCAAAGAGTGGCGGGAGAACTCATATTCATATGGTAGTTTTTACTCAAAAGAAAAATTTGCAGCATAACGATAATCTTCTTCTCTATTCATTATTTGTAATAGTTACATATTTATATGAAAGACGACTTACAAAAATCCTATTTTCCAGTCGATAGAGTCTTTTTAATAGATTTCCAATAGTAGAGGGACTTTAAAGGGCCCATGATATACAATATTAAAGAGGATCACATGAGCCATAAATTTTTTGAAACTAAAAAATAACAGAATTATAAAGACTCGGCCCAAAACATGTGCTCCTGGAATTTTGGCACCCACTCGCTTGTTTTCAAAAGTATGAAGATCCACATTCATTTCCATTTTGACTAGAATGGTGATTGGGAGTGGAGTTGACCTGCGAAATACTCAAGACTAGACCATTAAATCAGCATAAGTTAGTTTAATTCAATCAACTTCAAGAAATAAAGTTTGCATGCTTATTCATAGAAAGAGAGAAATTATTTTTCCTAAAGGTAATCAATTGGCAGGGGAATTTGGGCTGAAGTGTTTAGATTTGCATATTGATCCCATTATGTTGATGAGGTTATTTTTTACCTCATCATTTCCTCCCCTTCCTAAGTCTGAGCAGGGCCTCCTACTCTCTGGTGTGTCCCTTGTCCATCATTCCTCCTATTCATTTCCTCATACTTCGTACTAAGATCATACACATCATCTGCCTCTATGTCCAACATCTCTGGATCCCTCAAGAATCCCTAATGAAAAGTGACTCTTTGTTTCCACCTAGAAAAGTTGTCCTCACTTTGGTCCAAATTGGTATATACTGAAGGAGGTGGTGAAAGAAGCAAGGGAGGTATGTACCTCATACCAATCCAGTTAATCTTTAATTCCTCCATAATTTTGGCCAAAGCTACTACTCTTCTGTAGGACCATCTAATATTAAGAGGTGAAATTATTTCCCTCTTCTTGAGATGCATAGGAAGAGGCATATACCTCTCTTCACATGCATTCCATGCTGTCCTCTTAATTGTGGCCCTTGTTCCTGAAAGTGATCATGACATAGCCAGAGGTTGTTATTGTATTTGGCTTATACTTCCTTTTTAAGTTTGACACCCATAAAAAAAAATTTGAAAGAGAAACGATTCCTATGAGGGTACCTCATCTGCAACCCTACAATCTTTTCTTCCTGTGCATATTCTCTTGATCTGTCCTACCAGTGAAGTTGATTTTTCATAGTGTACAAGAATGATCTCAATTCTACTTCTCCCACAAATAAGTTAATAAAGAAATTTGTATACTTTTCTAAGAGAAAATTATGAACAAAGAACTCACACAGCAAATTTTGTTTTTCAGGGAGTGACTCAACAAATACTTTTACAAATTCCTTGTCATCAGGGTCATGAGGCTGGTTTTGGTGAATTCTTTGCAATTTCCATCTTAAAAGTTGCTCATTAAGAAACATGGAGTACAACCTAGATGGTCTTCTGCAGGCTAATAGTAATTCACTAATTTCACAGGCATCCTTTTTTCCCCTATATACTCGATGGAAAGATTCTTTTAACATTACCAATTCCCTTTTCAATCTATTATTTTCAAATTCCACATCGTTCAAGAGATAGAAATTCTCTATCCATTTCATTAATATTGGAGGAATGTGTACCTAGAACCAATCTATTTAACAATAGGTTCAGTTTGTGTCCCCTTTGATTCCATGATTGGTTGAGTGTCACTCTCCTGTAAACTTTTTTCTAGCTCCACAATTTTACTCATAGCGGCATTTAACTAAATTTCCTGTCAATTCTTTTCTTCTTAAAAAGCACTGAATAATTGCATAAAATTACTTTTCAAATCTTGAATACACTTATCTTTTTGACACAGAGAAACTTGATGCTGCTTACCCTATGGATTCCATTGTTGGATTTGGTATTGTAGTTGCTCAATAAGCTTGTCTTTTTCCTCCATTTGTGCAGTCAATTTGGAAATTTCTTGGTCTCTTTTATGTACAATGGAAATTTGCACCTTAATTTATTCTTTCTGCTAGTTAATTTGTACTTCGTCATCTTGCAACCTGGCTCTCAATCCCATAATTTTTGCCTTTAACTCTTCTAATTCCTCAATTTTCTAACTAGATTTTATATCCCCTATGTCCTCAAAGAAAGATGCATGAGGAATTTCCTCATCAGGATGAGGCACATTTTCCTCCTTAGTGTCCTTGGGAAGGGATGGGTGAGGCACTTCTTCCACTTTTTCATCAACATGAGGTGTATTTTCTGCCCTAGTGTTCTCAGAAGAAGATGAATAAGTCACTTCTATTTCTTCATCAATATGATGTACATTTTCTTCAACTTCTGGTATACTCCCTACTCTATCAAGAAACGAAGAGAATCCTCCCACTGGCTCATCTTCATTCTGCTCTGAATGTGGTGATTGTATCTTCTCCCCTTCCTGTTCTTTGAGTGATATGGTTTCCTCGTTCTTTTCCCTAGGAATTTGATCCCCTTGCTTTTTTGTTTCATTTATCTCCTTATTATTGGGTGGACTGTCAATTTCTACCACCTTTATTGGATTCCTAGCCTTTTTCCTTTTTGAAGTACTACCTACATCTTGGGGTTTGGTTTCACTGGTCCTTGAAGATAACCATTTAATCCTTCGTAGAGGAGGGGTTGTTTGAAAAACTTCATTTTTTTTTCTTTCGAGGAGGCTCCTCCTCTTCTCTAGAATGCACAATTCCAACCTCCCCTTCCTGTCCTAGGGTTTGTAATTCATTTGGAAAGGTTTTTGATGCATTGGCGCTAGGAGCCATGGAGGTATGTTGGGATTCAGGGGTGCCTAATGCCTTAGAGGAGGGATCTTCTATAGACTGCTCCTTTTGTTTAGAGGATTCTCCCTCCTCAAGTGACCTCCCTGGCTCCTCATTTTCAAATTTCTATAGAAACCTTTTCCACTTCTTTTCTATTTTTTTGCAAAAATGGTATTTACATATTAGCTATATCAAACCATGACGTTTAAGGGGAACCATCCCAACTTTATACTTTTCCATCATAGAGGTCACTGGATAGCAGAGAAAAGCTGGTAAATTTACCCTAAGAGTAGGGTCCTCAATGTTGTGGCGTAAATAAGTCAGCAAGCGAAAAGGGGGTCCCACAACTGTAGTTATTTGTCCCTCACAAGTGAAATATCTAATAATCCAGGCTGCAATAGACCTCCAGGGTTCTGGAATAGACATTCTATGGATTCCCTTATTTTTCCCCCTAGTGTTTATGGTCATTGCAAGTTGGGGTTCCCCTTCCCTTTGGAATAATTCTATAAAATTTTGATAGGGGACATGGGTATTTTCATTCAAATGAATTCCTTTATTCTCAAGACCAAAAAGATGAGCAATGATTTATGTACTTACCTAGAATTTTTTGCCATGCACCACGATCTTCCCATCTGCAAAAATTTTGATGAATTCTTTCACCAACTACTTTGTGTGCCCTTCAAATTGTTTCATGAAGTCCAACCATCCAACTCTCTGGAATAATGTTTCTATATTGCTCAATTCCAACAATGGCGCTATAGAAGTTGGCCTGGATTTCTTTTTAGCGCCTCCCATTTCCTTTGTTTCCTGGAAAATTTTTGCAAAACTATGGAATTCTTTCTTCACTGAATTATAGATGGAAAAAGATTTATGTGTCGATATACTCAATGGGGAAGGAACTAATTACCATCTTTCTTGTCACCTTACTACATAATGATGACGACCTTTCATGGGGAATTACAATTGTTATCATACTCTTATTGATCGTGTAAAGGGAACAAGTTTCAAAATTATAAGGGGGACGGATCATGCCAATTAATTGATTATTAAAAATAAGTATTAACCCTTTAAATAAATAAATTCGCACATACCTTAAGTCTTGTCATTATATCAAGTGTAACTCACTTGTGCTAACATAATAGTCATATAGTTGGCAAGGGTGGCGGTGGATAATAATGGCATGGATGGGATGGTTGAAGTGATGGCGAAAATTATTATGGAAAAAAGGTGGCATAATAATCTTATTTATTATGGAAAGATTTAGTATAATATGGCAGAATAATTATAAGGGAGCAGATCTCGAAGCGGCATTAAGGATGGCATGCGCGGAACTTAGGAAAAATCAAAAAAACTAGAAATGAAAAATTTTATACCAAAAATCTAGAGCATTACCAAGACTATGCAACTGAAGTAGAGAAGAAGAGATTTTTGGATCATCATAGAGAGATTTCATTGGAACATGTTGACCAAATTGAGGATTCTGGAGCATTACTAAAAATATGTCGTTGGGACGTCAACCAAGAATTCTACAACATCGCTGAAAGATGCAACCAAAGCAGCAACCAAAATTTATGGAGCATCGCTGAAAGATGCAGCTGGAGTAGCAACCAAAATTTCTGGAGCATTGCTAAAAGATGCAGTCGGAGAAACAACCAAAATTTCTAGAGCATCCGAATAGAATTCCAAAACATCCAAGGAACATTCCAGAGCATCACTGAAAAGATGTCGTTAGAGGAAAGAACAGCAGAATTTTAGAGCATCATTGAAAAGATGCAGTCGGAATGAAGAAACAATAGAATTCTGGAGCATCATTGAAAAGATGTAGCCAGAATGAAGAAATTGTGAAATTTTGGCCTTGGCTTCCTGAAGCACCGTTGAGTGATGCGTCAGAATGCAGGATCGGAGTGATGAGTGGCACCAATCTGTTATGCAGATTTTGGAGCATCACAACAGCAATTTCTAGAGCATTGCAACAACTATGCTGACAAATTTTGGAGCATTGTAATAAAGTGCGTTGGAATTGTGCTTGGCCAAAGGCGAAGTCAAGTGCAAAAGAGAAACAAAATTTTATTCAAGTCCAAATGTCAAAACTGATGAAGAAATCAAAGAAAAGTTCAGAAATGAGAATTTATTATTATTATTAGTATTTGTAGGGTTGTCAAAACTATATTTCCCTTGCCACAATAGAGTCAATGTAGTAGATTTCTCCATGCATTTCCACCATTTTTTTAAACTCTTCTTTATTAACAGGTTTATGATAGAGGCGTAATCGGTGCCCATTAGCTAGGAGAGTTCAGGTATCACCATCAATAGGTTTCAACTAGACTGAACCATTAGCAAACACTTCTAAAATTTTGTATGGTCCAAGCCAATGTGTCATGAATTTACCGTGATGATCTTTGTATCTAGAATCGAACAGTAGTGCCCAATCCCTGGTGTAGAATTCTTTCTCTTTGATGTTTTTATCATGCCAGACCTTACGTTGTTGTTGGATCAATTTGGTCTAATGGATGACATCCAAACAGAGTTCGTATAGTTCACTAAGTTGTAAGACTCTCAATTTGGGCTCATTTAAGATCCATGCCCAATTCCATGGTCGTCCTAAGGGTTTGGAGTTCAAATTCAATGGGTAAGATAGGCTTCTTCCCAAAGACTAACTTATAGGGGCTATAACTAGTGGTTGATTTCCAAGTCATGTTGTAGGCCGAGACAGCTTCTGGTAGTTTCCTAGCCTAGTCTTTCCTTCCTGTAGAAACCATTTTTATCAAAATATTTTCCATCTCCCTATTAGTGACCTCATCTTATTTGTTTTCCTGTGGGTGGTAGGGTGAGGACTTCTTGTGACTTCCTTGGAAGTGATCTATGAATGCCAGCAACACTTTGGACATAAATTAGGGGCCTTGGTCCGTGACAATTGTCCTCAGAACTCTGAACTTGAGAAAAAATCTATTGTAGAGGAAATCAGCTACCTATTCCTCCCTGGAAATATGTAGGGCTTGCACTTCTTCCCACTTAGTTAGGTAGTCAATATAGACCAGTATATACTCTTTTCCTTGTGAAGGAGGGTCTATTGGCTCAATAAAATCCAATCCTCATTTTTTGAATGGTTCAAGGACTACCTGAGGTTGTAGGTACATTTCATTAGAAGTAGTTGGTCTACCTACTCTTTGACATTCATCACATCGGCGCACATATTTCTTGATGTCCTTGTGCATTGAGGGCCAATAGTATCCTACTCCCAAAATCTTGTGAGTTGTCCTTTTAGTAGAATAATGCCCTCTTGAAGGGTCATCATGACAGGATTTGAGGATACTATAGGTCTCATCTGCCCTCACACACTGTCGTAAAACCATATTAGGTCCACATTGAAACAAGATTCCATTTATCCATTTAAAAGGGACACTTTCTCTAACAAGGAGTTTCTTTTGTTTTGATGAGAAATGAGGTGGCACTTCTGCAATGGCCAAATAATTTGCATTGTCAGAAAACCAAGGGGTTTTAATAGAGATGGAAAACATATTTTCATTTGGAAACTCATCTTGTATCGAAGCACAATTGCCATCATGTTTAATCTACGATAAGAAATCTGTGACCACATTGGATTTCCCTGGTTTGTCAATAATTGTGACATTGAATTCCTAGAGAAGTAACCACCTAATTATCCTTGTGTGTAACACTAGTTTGTTCATGAGATACTTAATGGTTGAGTGATCTATATGCACTATAAATTTATATCCCATGACATAATGTCAAAATTTCTTAATGGAATGCACTATGACCAAGAATTATTTCTCTGTTGTGGTGTAATTCTTTTCTGTTGATGTCAAGTTCTTGCTGATGAAGTATATAGCATATTTCCCTTCATTCTCATCTTCTTACCCTAGAACCACTCCAATGGCATCATCAAACGCATCAGCACAAATATGGAATGGGAGATTCCAATTAGGCCCTCAAAGGATAGGGGAAGAGATGAGTTTCTCCTTGATAATTTCAAATGAGGACTGACACTCAAGCATCCAAATGAAGTCAATGTTTTTTTGAAGGAGAGAAAACATCGGGGCTGCAATTTTGCTAAAGTTTTTTATGAATCTTTGGTAGTATCTTGCATGCCCTAAGAAGCTCCTAACATCATTCTATGTTTTTGGAACCTCGATTTTTTGTATGACTTCAATTTTTTAGGATCAACCTTGATCCCTTCGGCTGAAATGTGATCGCATCACTATTCCTTGTTCCACCATGATCAAGTATTTTTTGTGAATTAGGGACAACTGATGATCTTCACACTATTTTAAAACTTTGTCTAGATTTGTGAGAGATTCATCGAAGGTTGAACCATATATAGTGAATTCTTCCATGTAGACTTCAACGCACTCATTTACCAACTCAGCAAATATAGCTAGGATGGCCCTCTAAAACATGGCAGGGGCATTACATAGCCCAAAGGGAAGAACTCTATATGAAAATGTCCCCCAAGGGTAGGTGAAGATTGTCTTATCCTGGTCTTTTGTTGATACATGTATCTAGTTGTATCCACTAAATCCGTCCAAGAATGAAAAATATTTCCTCCCTGCCAAGTTATCCAACACTTGGTCCACGAATGGCAAGGGAAAATAATTTGTGTGTCACCTTGTTAAGCTCCCTATAATCTACACACAATCTCCACTTCTCGTTATTTTTTGGAACTACAACCAAGGGTGACACCCACTTGCTATCAAAAATTGGGTAGATAATCCTACCTGTAAGATTTTCTCAATCTTAGTCTTAATGATGTCTTTGAGGGCAAGATTGAGCCTCTATTGTGGTTGGCGAATAGGTCAAACATCCTCAATATAGATATGATGTGTGCACACACTAGGGTGTATTCATCTCATATCTTTATAGTCCCAGGTGAAATCTTTAGATCTACTCACCAAGGTGTCAAACAATCTATGCTCTTCCATTTCAATCAACCAACTATTGATGTACAAAGTTTTTCCTAGCAGCAACATAATAGTTTTGACTCCCGAATGGTTGGACGTGACAGTGTACATAGGCCTTATCAGGGTGTTAAGTGGACAGTTGTGTGGTACAGTTTTATGAAGTCGAGAAACATCTACAAAGAAATGGTAGGTTTTTGGAACAAAGTTCATCAAAGGGCTTGAGGTAGTCCAATAAAACTAGCACCATCAAATTTTGCCTGATCTACGTTGATTAGGTCTCTTAAGATTTCTTCTACATCTGACATCTCCTCACTGCCTGAATCAATGGAAAAAATTTCCACATTGTCTTCTAATTCATCCTCTAGCTCTTCACCATGTTGTTTAATAACTACCATGGCCAGTGAAGTTAAATTCTCTTGTCCATCAGGGCTTTCTGGTTCATCAACCCATACTTTGTTGTGTTCAGCAGGCTTGGCAGGAGGATATAAAAACAAATGTTTTCTATTAGATCAATGGGAGATGGTCATTCCTCCCTCCCTACAATCAATTTTGGTTGCAACTGTAGCCATCCATGGTTGTCCCAGAATTATTGGATAACTATCTTTGGGCGTAAGGGATTCAATTATCTAGAAATCCACTAGATATTCTCATCCATCCACCTTAACGAGAATGTTTTCAATGATGCCTTTGGGAATAGCTATGGATTGTCTTTCCATTTGTAAGACTATAGTTGTGGGGCATAGATCAGTAAGTCCTAATTTTTCCATCACATCAACAGTCATTACGTTAATGGCTGCTCCAAGGTCCACTAAAGCGTTAGGTATTGCTACCTCATTAATTGTTATTATTATAAGCAGACTTTCTGGGTCATCATATTTTGGAGCAATGACTGTTCCAGCTAATAAATCAGCTAGGTACCCATTTATATGAGCAGTGTTGAATCATTTTGGCTTTCTCCCTAGGATTTTAATGCACAACTATTTAATCAACTGGTTTAACTCGGGGATCTCCTTAATCACCTGTAACAAGGGCACTTCAATCTACAATCGTTTAATTTCCTATATCAATGCAGTCTTAGTGGTTGAGATCACTTCTAGAGCATCTTCCACAAGAATTGGTTTCAGACGCTCTAGAAAAGGTGTTTTGATTTTTTTCTTAGCCATGGGATGCTTTGGAGGCTCAGTTGAAGGTTGTTTGTCTCTCAGTGCTAGATCCTTTTGAAGTTCAGTTGGAAACTGACCCCTCTCCTCTTGAGGTAGGTCGGAAGATCCAACTAAAAATGGCAGGTCGGGCTCGGGTTCTACGGATGTAGGTGTTATGGAATTTTTCTCAGCAAACTTCATGATAGGTTCATTGATGATTTCTTCAATAGTTGGTTGTGCAAGTGTTTTACCAGACCTCAACTATAGGTTTCCATAGTGTATGGCGTTAAGCCCAGTGACATTGTCTTGTTTAGTGTAATACACCGAAGTATTTGGGAAATTGTTCTTGGGGTTAGGGACCGGTTGCGCCAGAAGTGGTGGTTGGTTAACTTGCTTAGTTTGTGGAGTATTCTGGTGTGGTGGTAGGAGATTCTTTTGTTGGGTAGGCATTCTCCTGGGACCAGTGTAAAATTGATGTTGAGGTTGGTTCCATTGAGGAATGGTATTTTGAGGGTACCACTATGGTGGAGGCTAATTAGGCCACTGAGGGTTACCCCAAGGTTGGTTTGTCCATTTCGGTGGTCCCCAGGGATAGGTTCACCAATTAGAGGGTACTAGAGGTAGTACTTGAGGCCAAGGTGTTTCCTATTGGTTATTGTTCCAATTTGGTTGGGGCCACTAGTTAGGATTGGAATTCTAGCCGTAGGAAAAATTACCCCCAGTTCTTTGGTTGACAACATTCACTTCTTCCTCGACTAGGGTTGTTCTTTTCTTGGAATTTTTGATGGAATTTAGTAGCTCACACTGGTCGGTGGGGTGATTTTTGTCACACGCTTGAAAAACGTCAATCTTCTCAACTTTGTCCAAGGGACATTCTCTTAGCAAATGTTTGTTTCGGCATCGAGGGCAATAGATAGATAAGGTCTCAGAGTTTCATGTTTTAGCCTGTATTTCATCTAAAGTGGTGTTTAACTAGATGAGAATTCCAGTCTTGAAGTTGGTGATTTCTTCATGAAGTTTGCTAATGTCACTGGAACCTGTATAAAGGGTGGACTTCCTAATTCCTCCTCGAGTTCAAAATCAGTTTCGACATAACTCTATAATCTCTTCCAATCTCAATTGGGAAACAACTCTTTTTCCCATTAAATCTAAACTCCTCTAAGCTTTGTCGTCAAGACCTTTGAGAAATAAGTTCTTCAAAATATCAAGACTTATAACTTCTCCACCGTGCAGCATTTGGATAAGAAGATAAACCTATCTAGGTAATCCTCTAAACTTTCATCCTCGTTTTTCCTTATTTTAAATAGTTCTTCTTTCCTATCACTTACTCTATAGTAACTTTAGTATTTCTCCAAAAAGACAGAATCCATTTCATCCTAGGAGGTTATCGATTGAGAAGCTAACCCCATAAACTAGCACATAGTTGAGTCTTTCAGAGTGGAAGGGAAAAGCTTTAGTTTTTTATTATCAATCTTGTAGTCATATGTCTGACACAAGACTTTGAATTCAAATAAAAATTGATTAGGGTCCCTATTAGACAAACCTCGAAAGGTTGGCAAGAAGGTCGGTGAGTATTTTTCATTGTCGTATCATCATCTACATAAATCGTGATAGGATAAGTGAATGTGTGTGGTAGATGGTTATCGTTATTGTTATTATTGGCGGAATTTCTATGATCACCCATGATGTTGAAGAAAGTGTTATTTTCATCCCAAGTTTGCTCATTTGGGCACGGTTTAGGAGTTTGTAAAGGAATATGCTCCTCTTCAAATATAGGTTCTCTTTCTGGAGTATATGGGAAGGTCTCAGGTTGACCTCGTTCGATCAATTCCTTCGTAAGTTCTTGATCTGAGTTGCCTTCCTCCCTAATTTTTGTTGGTACATCAATTGGGGGGTTTTGGCATGAATCTTATGTGGGGGCCTCATTTCTTGACCATGCAAAAAAGAATCCAAAGAGCTATTCCTATCCCTAAAAGAGGTATTCAAGATATCTCCTACTAACACTAGAAAAAGGCAGATCCCTGGCAACGGTGCAAAAAATGACAGGTTGTCGTTAGGTCCTAGCACTTCAGTGAATAATCACATCATTATATCAATCGAGCAATGTCCAAAGGCTATTTGCAATATAAAACATCTCAACTTCTCTCTCAGGTTTCCTAAATACTAACCTACAGAATAAAAATTCTATGCTAAGGGGCCTCTAATCTTGAAAGCAGTAGATCATCTATCTAGAAAGTAGGAAAATGACTCAAACTAGGAAATAGAAAACTAAGAATCTGAAAAGCATTACAACTAAACTAGAAAGCATGGAAATGATTAATCTAAAGAATGCATAAATTTCTAAAGAAGTAAAACATGTAAAGAAATTAGGGAACATTTATCTAATGTAGAAGATAACAATCCAGCCACTAATCATAAAAAAAATTAACAGAATCAACTAAAGAAATGTGCTTGGGACATTCAATTGTTAAGCTCAAAAACTACGGACTTAGTTGCAACCTGCAAGCTTGACACTGACAAAATAACATATACTCATGAAAGTGAAATGCAATTCAACTGTTATCTACAAAAAGAAAATTTAGAATAAGAAATAGAATACTTATCTATCTATCTATAACCCTTGAGTGGCTAGCTCTCGGGTGTGTCTACAGCTACCCCAAATCACATGCACTAGAAATTCTCTAAGCTACGTCATTCCAAAGACGTGTCCATATTAGACAGTAATTCAAAGAGTGGCGGGAAAACTCGTATTCATATAGTAGTTTTTACTCAAAAGACAAATTTCCAGCATAATGATAATCTTCTTCTCTATTCATTATTTGTAACAGTTACATATTTATATGAAAGATGACTAACAAAAATATTTTTTTTCCAGTCAATAGAGTCTTTTTAATAGATTTCCAATAGCATAGGGAATTTAACGACCATGATATACAATATTAAAGAGGTTTGCATGAGCCATAAAGTTTTTGAAACTGAAAAATAACAGAATTATAAAGACTTGGCCCAGAATGTGTGCTCCTGGAATTTTGGCACTCGCTCGCTTGTTTTCAAAAGTATGAAGATCCACCTTCATTTCCCTTTTGATTGGAATGGTGATTGGGAGTGGAGTTGACCTGTGAAATACTCAAGACTAGACCATTAAATCAGCATTAGTTAGTTTAATTTGATCGACTTCAAGAAATAAAGTTTGCGTGCTTATTCATAGAAAGAGAGCAATTATTTTTCCTAAAGGTAATCAATTGGTAGGGTAATTTGGGCTGAAGTGTTTATATTTGCATATTGAGCCCATTATGTTGATGAGGTTATTTTTTACCTCATCAGTCTTCTCCGCTAGGCTCTTGTGGAGCTATGGTCGGCAATTTTGCAAAGATCACTAATAAGGTCAGAACTTCATCTAGAGAGTTGAACATGCACTTTATAGGAGTTTCATGTCGTACCTCAATGGACAGAGAGGGTTGTGCCCAAGATTCACCACTTGTCTCACCGAGTGACTTGAGAGTGGTGAAAAACTCAGGGGAAGTCGAGACTGGCTCTATCACTAAAATAGAACAAGCTAGTAAAGGACCACCCTTCAGAGAAGGTGGGCTCCTTTGACACCCTCCATTGCTAGAAGGGACAACCTCCACCTTCTGCTTTGTCAGGGGATGTGAACTCCCCACAGACAAGGCAAGAGGCATGGAGGAAGAGGAGGAGGAGAAAACCATAGCAGATACCACCGAAGTATTCGGCATATCCATGGGTTTCAGGAAAGGTGGGATGTCCGGAAGGGACATCAACAAGGGTGGCTTAACTGAAGGAGCAATGAACACCTACACCTTTTTGGGGTCAGGCACACTCACAATAGGAGCTGGAAGTGACATGGACCTTGGCTAAATAGAAGCAGAGGGGAGAGGAGAGGAGGACACAGCAGGAGGCCTTGATACAAGGGTGGTCATCTCCTCTTCCTTCCTTTGTAAAGTGGTCTTCTAATCTCCAAGAACCTTTCGACGATGCTTACGCTCACACGCAAGGTAGTTTCTATGAATCTTCGAGCTAGAGGTCGAGGGTTGTGAGGGATGAAAGGCTCCTACTTAGCCATAGGAGTGTCCACTATAGTCATTTTTGATGGAGGGATAGGCTCCTAAATGAGAGCAGAAGGAGCAAGTTGAGAAATAACAGGAAGAATCAGCTCTAGCACCTTGGCAACAGGCCTCTTCTCATTTACTACTTTTGGAGTAGAAGAGACAGGAGGTCGCAGAGGCTGGGACATAGAGGATTCCCCATGGGGACCTTTTCCCTTTCCATATAAGTAAAACCAAGGTCCAAGTGGTTTGGTAGGGAGATCTGGTATCCTTATAATGTTGGGTCTATGCCAAGAAGGCACCATCAGACTCAGTGGGTAAAATTCAGGCATATTCATCCAAAACTCTTCCCTAGAAAGGGGAGTAGATGAGGCTTCCTGAGGATAGGAAAGCTTCTCCTTTCCCTTTCGAGAAGAGGAGGTAGCTGGCAGTTTCACTACCAAAAGGGTCAGTTTTGGTTGTCCCTTTCCCCTAGTCTTATACTTCACATAATTCTTATAAAGTAGGTCCGTTCTTGGAGGAAGCAGACTGACTGGATGGGCCAAAAGTGATCCAATGAATATCCCCCATAGGATACCAAAGGCTGGTATCTAGTGTCATGCACCATGTGCACAGCACCTTCATGGGAGAACTTTAAATATTTTTGAATTACGGAGGCGATTCCATTCATAGAAGCTATCCAAGGTATTCCTAGCTTTAGCTTGAACAAAACTAACTCTGGGATGACATTGAAAACTATGTCTATGGCCCTAGCCCTAACTAGGACAGACAGAGTTATTGAGCCATACGGCTTGAGAGATAAACCATAATGTGTATGGATGGTAGATTTTGTTTCTTCATACTCCCCCTTATGCAATGAATTAAACCACAACATCTCCTTTGTAATGACATTCACTCGACTTGCAAGATCAACTAAGACCCCTGTCACAATGTTCCCATTGAGGCGAGCGGGAATGTAAAGGGGAGAGGGCTTATTGTTCAAGGGAATATCCTACAAAGTGAATATCACATCCGACAAGTCAGTCATAAGCTATGCAAAAGGAGTAATTGTACAACCATGTTAACATACGCCTCAGGCTGAGTGGTAGAATCAGAGGGATCAATAATCATGTTAGCTCTGGAATTCAATGGAAACAAGTCTGTGTATATTTCCAACTCACTATTCACTTTCACCGCCGATTTTTTTTCATTTTTCTTATTTCCATCAAGATGAATAGTACTGTCCTCAATGTGATCTTGTATCTCATGACATAGGTGCATACAATGTTTGGTATCATGTTTGTTGACTCGATGGTACTAACAGAAGGAATTTTCATCATACCAACTACGGTAAGGGTCCTTGAGAGGCTTAGGTTTCTCTGAGGTTATGATCTTATCCTTTATCAACTTTTATAGGATGGAAGAATAATATTTTGCTAACTTTGTGAACTTTTTGTTGTGCCTGAGTCCATTATCATTTGTAGCAGCTACTACATTCGCAACAGCCTCACTCTTTCCAAAGATCGATACTATGGATTTCCCTTCTGAATGGGAGTGGGAGGAGGATCCCCTGAACTAGACTACCATCTATTGATATTCTTGTAGTGTTGCACACAGATGCGCAAAAGAAGGGTATTTGATAAGGGCAAAATTATCCTGCCAAGGTCTTTGCAAGTTCCCTATGATTACCTTTTGTACATAAGAATCAAGCAATGGATATGAGATCTATGAGAAGAGCACTTGATATCACGCTATGAAATCAATAATATTTTCATTATCCCCTTGTTTTCATCGGACAAGATCCGAAAAGGTCATCTTCAACCTGATGTTCGCTTGGAATTGTCATAGAAATTAATTTACAAGTTGATGAAATGAGAAAACAAATTTATCTAGCAAGGAACAATACCACTCAAGCATTGTATCCTTAAGAGATCGAGGGAATAATTTTTCCATCAATGCATCATGATGGAAGAAATTTGTACATAGGGCATTAAAGGTGGACACATGCATTTGCAGGTCCCCTTTGCCGCCATTTTTTTGAATTTGGGAATTTCCATTCCTTGTGGGAAGGAGTACTTAAGATTGCTATCGACAATGGACTATGTGGAAGAAGGGCTGAAAGATAGGCTGGGTGGAGGATTGGGAGATACTCGCCAATTGGCTTTGCATCTTTCCCATATTCTGGAGAAGAGTGTTTAGAATAGGGTCATTAGATGACATAGGACTAGTAGGACCTCCTCTGGAACCACCATTGGAGCCACCTCCAAAACTTCCAATGTGGCCACCGCTGAAACCAATGCTAAAGCCATTGCCACTAGCAAGGCCTCCACCAAAGCCACCTCCACTTCTGAATCCACCACCATGGCCTCCACTAGAACCACCTTCATCGATACCACCCCTGCTGCTGACACCACCTCCACTACCAAATCCCCAACCACTCAACCCACCAAAACCTCCACCGCTAGAGGTGACAGGAGGGGTGAAGCTAAAATCTAAGGGTATTATGTTTGCTTTGATAGTTTTGGACCTCTAAGAGGCAAAGGGGATGTTGATCGACAGGACCATGTTAGCCATGTACACAGATGTGGGAGGCATCGACACTCCTAACTATCTCTCATGTTCCTCGAGAGCGGCCCCTTGTATAATGTTAGCATTGTTTGGGAGGGCACACACTTTAGTCAAACTAGAGAGGCTAGTTAGGAGCTCTACGCCTCTTTGCTATTTTCCCACCATATACTTTATTTCACTAATAACCTGAGCAGCTCTAGCCAATGTCAGGTCTTTTTCTAGGTGATTCTCCAAATCACCCAACCCTTTGCTAAGGGGTGATCCCACAATACCGGTTTACAATTTTTGGCCAAATTGGACACTGAACTAATTTTTTCTAACTAAATCTTCACTTTTGGGCACCTATAGCGGCTAAACTGTGAGGAATTTGAAGATGATGCAAACTAGTGATTTGTGAAATTTTGTCTACAAATTCTAGATATATTTTTTCAAAAAATTTGGAATCAAATTGCACTTCTTTTTCCATCTCCTTCAAAAACTAGTTTTTTTCAATAAACACCATTTTTAAGGAGTGACGCTCATCGTATACAACATAACTTTTTTTCCATGAAGGATAAAATTCTATTTTTTTTTAATTTAGATTTTTAACTATGATATTTAGTGCTTCCAATTGGTTTCATAGTGTTTTATTGAATATTTTTCTTTAATCAAGTTTCGAAGTCAAACCAATCACAATTCAGACATAGGCGGACCGTATATAACATAACTTTTTTTGTATGAATCGAAATTCAAATTTTTTTGTTGGATCAAGGACTTCAATATCTAGTGCACTCATATTTTTCAAAAAAAAATTGATAATATGCTATTTTTCCACATGTGCAGAACAAAGAGGTTGATTTTTGATGAAAAACCTATGTTTAATCAAACTAAAAAACAAAATACATAATAAAACCAAACCATATGAAAATTATATTCATTGGATAGCTCATTCTGAGGACTACCATCATCCAATTGGTTATATGAAGTCTCCATTTTCATCCTCAACCTGAGCTTCAAGGAAAATTCTGAGTTTTTGGTGCCGTGAGGGGGATGGGGGGCAGTCTGCTTAACCCCTTCCACAAAGCTTTCTTTCTTTTGGTTTTTTGTCAAGAATGGTGGGACCCATCATTTAATAGGTTCACTCAAAGGGGGGTTCTAGTGAACCCCCTTTGGGTTCACTCAAACCAAATGTTCGTTTAAACCCCCAAAAACTAATTTTTTTTGCATGGGGGCATTTTTTGCAACTTTTCCTTCTTCACTAGAATTGTAAAATAGTTTTGTGGGTTTACCCTAAGGGTAGAGATATATTTAGAAGGAATGTGAAAAACCTCATGCTCATTTATCGACAATGGTGTAGGAGATGCAGGAGGAGTGGGGGCGTGATCGGTCTTATCAAAGAATCCTACCTCGCCCCTTGACAACTGCTCCTAGGTAGAAAGACCAATCGTAGGTCCAGAAAAAAGGCTTGTAGAGAAACTAGAAGTGACCTTTGTCTTCTCCATTAGAAGGTGTCGCACACTTCTCCTAAAAATATACCCAAAGGTCATGGACTAGGTTGTGATTCTCATAAACATTCACAACACTCAAGGGTATAATGATCATAAGGTACAAGGAAAAATCCTTAGCACCAACGAATGGGAAAAAGTTGGTTCATGTCAGGTTCAGCAAAAATGTAAGAGAGGGAGACCAACTACATCAAGGCTCTAGGTCATGGAGAGCCAAGAGCGGAGGGCTGCCCTAACTTACCTCACTCTAAAGGGGTGTTTTGAAACAAGGATTGAGAATGATGAGGACTATAATGTACTTCAATCACTCTTCAAACTCAAAATCCCAGTTTAGGCTAGGTGAGTTGGTTTTCGGAGTCAATACTACACCTCAAACAACTCTCTGTTTGAGGACGAGAACACAATTCTGGGATGCAAGCGCATCACGCTAGCGTCTCTTGGGCACACTAGCGTACATACGGATAGAGGATAGAAAGTACAATATAAACTACCAAAAAATGAACTAACAACCTAGCTAGCTATTCTTGAATGAGAAAAACAAAACAATAAAGTAGATAGATGAAATCCAAAGTGACAAAAATGATCTCACCAAGACACCAATTCGCTAGCTAGCTCCAAATGCACGTTCACCTACACACATGAAAGAGGGGAAAATTTTGGGGCTATATAGGGGTCTTCCTCAGTCAAACCCCCATTTTGGTGTTTCCGCCTCCACGGATAGCCAGATAGCAATGAGATATAAATATGCAATAAAGAAATAAAGAAAGTAGAAGTTGCAATAAACACTACAAAAAGTAAAATGCTACTCAACCGAATTACAAAGGAGAGGAGTGAAATGTTACCCCCTCCACCCAAAATCTCACTAGCCAATGGAGGAGAAAGAAGACTTGGAAAGGTCACCACAGCCTCAACTATGATGAAAGAAGGTCTCGCAAGACTCCAACCCAACGCTGCTATGGCTTGCTTCACACTTACTATGCAGAGTTGATGGAGTGTTGAAGTGCTAGAAATGCTTGAAAATGTATGTAGGAATTGCAAGAGGATAAAAAAAGAGATGAGTTGAATGAAGAATGGATGAATTTGAAGGAGAATGAGGAAGGAATAAGGCATTTTTGGGTTGGTTGGTCAAAGAGGGACATTACCATTCATCCCATATCAAGAGTGTAACTCCTCTACCAACTTCAGATGCAGGAATCTGTCAGGGACGGAAGTGTGTCATGTGGACATTTGCACACCGTGCGCACATCCCCAACAAATATTCACCCACCGACACAAGAGACAAACGCCAAGTGGAAGGAATTCAACTGGGTGATGTGGAATTTTTCCTTTGGATTTGATTTTCTATGGTGAGGATGTGTAAAAGGGGAATTTGTGTAAGGGGTGCAAATTTTCTCTTATACAGGAATATTCTTGACACAATATTCATTGCAATCTATGAGGCGACTGGTGGAATGTCTAGGATTCTTGAAATATTCTTTTTTTTCTAGTTAATGCTAGAATATTTACTACTAAGCGATATGGGAAATATTTGCTCAAAATATTCATCGATAGAGTGATGTTTGTGATAGTCATTGTGGCATGGAATGCAACCACATGGCACTAGTGCAAGGTCTTGTACCCTTGAGGTAGGATAGGGTACAATTTGCGAACTATGTCCTATACCCCGTAAAATTTTAAATATATTTTTTTATGATTTTTTAAAAATTCCTACAATTTTTTTAAAAAGCTAAAATTTTATTAAAAAATATTTTTCACTTGCGACCTGCAATTTTTTACTCTATGATGTCGTATGACTGTACAGTGGATCATATGGCCAAATTGGGAAAAAATTTCCTTTAATTCCCAAGGTCAAATGCCTTGATTTTTGTGATTTGATAGTCGATCTTGGGGTTTTTGGGCCTTCTGGATGCGATGGAATAGGCAATTTTGCCCAAAGTGCTCCAAAAATTTAGCTATCTCTTGGATTTGGTTACCTTTTCCCAACTTGAAACCCTTGTAGATCAAACAAAATTTGATGAAATGAAAGGTAAACCTAACTTTCTTTGATGCCTTGGATTCAATGATGAGGTCCTTGAAACCTCCAATCACACCCAACAAAATCTTCACACCAATTTTGGTCTCTCAAATCTAGGAAGAATTTTGTAAAACTGAAGCTTTGATACCATGCAAGATTTTATGGTGAACTCCCCAACACCCCAAGATCACCTGCAAGACAACAATAACTTCCACAAGAGAGAAATGGCAAAAATATCATGCTTTGATTATAGATGCAAGATTTCCAAATTGAATATGATTTAAATATGATGCCTTGCTTATAAAGGCAAGCTATGAGATAGGATTAGACAATATCTTGACATGTGTCATATTCTTTTATAATGAGACAACTACCTCAACAAATATTAAATGATCTAGGACACAAGTATTAAATTCCAAAAGATAAGATAAGATCTAGCATGACAACTAACACTATCTAGAAAAATTCCCTCATAGGACCTAAGTGGACTTAACATGTAAATAGCACCTAGATAGGTAAAACACTTGTTTACACCAATAGTAGACACCTAAAATCAACCATTAGTTTTGTCAATTTATCCCCGATTCATCTATTCCCAATCACACATATTAATTAAATAAAGTCATATTTATTTAATTGGTTTTCCTATTTTCATCTAAATCCCATCTTCTATATTATTTAATTAATATTCCTCATGTTCCATCTATCTCCCTAAGTCCTAACCTAAGGTAAAAAAAAATATTTTTTTTATTTACCTATCCTAACTTACCCCTTCTTCTCATAAATTAAATAAATAAATTTTATTTATTTGATTTTAGCCTCACATGTCACATCCTTCAACTCTCCCACTTTCCCCTTAATCCTAATCCTAACCACCCACCTAATCCCACCCCTAAACATGTACACATTCCTAATCCAAGATTAGGAAAGGGTTCAACCCCATTCCATTTATTACTCACCCTCCTTATACCCTAGACTTAAAGTCTTTACTCTTTTGGGAAGAAATCCCGCATGGGTCCTTGTCCCAAAAGTACACCCCAAGTACACTAAATGAATTAAAAAATTATGTATTCCTCTCATCCACCTCCCCTTTAGAGTGTGCGACAAACCTTACCTTTATGGCAAGATCTTCCCCATACTTCAAGGTACCCTCACAAGTACCAACATATTCTCAAGTCACCACATTGTGCCACTTTTCATAATCTCATGGCTTGAGAGATCACACTAAACCCTAGTTTTTGATATCTCAACTCAATCCTCTCTATTGATCTCCCTCATCAAAAGTCTATAAATTCACCCTCGACCCATGAAATATCATGTTACACTTTAGAATGCAAGATTATGTTACAAAATTGAAGAGCACGCATCAAGTTTATCAAAGGGCACAACCATTTTCATGCAACTAGGAGATCTAACATGATATTTATTTTATGTATATTATATTTCCTAGCGCCTAATCTGAGTGTTTGTTTGTTTGTTGTGTTTGATCAATTTAGGTGTTTTAATTGACCAACATTGCATAATATTTCATACATACAATGGCAATGGATGTTATGAGCCAACACATTTAAGACCAAGGAAAATGTATCCAATGCATGGACTAACTCTCAGGCAAACAATAGACAAGAGGATGCCCCAACACTCACAAGGAATTTGATGCTCTTGATGGATTTGTGATGAGATAACCATCAAACACAACACATAAAAACAAAATACCTTGCCCCAATATATAACATTCAAAGAACACCATGATATAAAATGATTGTGGTAACGTTGATTAGGCACATTATGGGTCAAACGATAAATCAAAAGAAACATCAGAAAGATAAACTAAAGAAGAAGACATGCAACTAGCAATTAACACACAACAATAATATCTCATGCAAAGATGTAGAAAGGAATAAAGGATGTATTTGGATCATGTATGATTTTAGAAAAGAAACATCATGTATAAGAAAATAATTTATTTTGGGAAGGAAACATCCCATATAAGTTGAGTGATGGGTGATAGGGAAATTTTCATGATAGAAAGATATTGTTTTAATTGTATGTTGTTGCTCGATTGATATTGATCTCTAAGGTTTTATGTTAAAAGTACATGTCTTAAGTGTGTTGTTTGATGATTACTTGCATATCATTGTTTGGTTTTTTTATTTTTAATTTATGAAGTGACTATATTTGGGATGGTACATAATATAAGTACTATGAAAAATGAAAATTGATGAAAGATACACACAAGCAAGTAAGCAAGCATGCATAATATTGCAAATACAAACATGAGTGTGTCCCTAGTCAAGTTGAAAACTAATTGATTAATTGATGATGATAATGGAAAAATTGTTGATATGGGAAGGACACATCCCAAAAATATTACAAGGATTGGGAAAGACATTTCTCGATGATGATAAGGTGACTAAAGTGGATCAAGGTTTACATGGTTGGGAACAAAACCAAGGGATTTTTTGGATGATGTGCTAGATTTTATAGCAAGATTACATGGATTATAATTTTTTCATTTGGATGGATTGTGGAGGGATGTTGTATAGGTGGATTAGAATCTTGGAACCAATGACAAGGGAAAACCAAGTCTTGCAATTAGGATGAAAGGATAATAGAAATTTATTACCTATATAGTATGGGAGGATGATCAAGTGGGGGATAGGAGACATGAGGATTATCTAATGGAGGATTTAGGATTTGATCTCCAACTACTATGTCTAATAAGGATTTTCCCTTCATCATCTAGTGGTGGTAATTCAGTGGCAAGAGTTGTATGCAATCCCAAAACCTTCTTTAGACATGAAACATGAAATACGTTGTGAATTCTACTATCTATCGAAAGTTCCACCGCATAAGTGACTTCTCCAACCCTCTGAGTTGTCTTGTATGGCCCATACAACTTAGGTTTGATATTTTTTGTATCTCCTTTGATGCAGGAACATCCTGGGGTGTAAGAGCAATTAGCATCAACCAAATATATATATATATATATATTTTAATTTTGTTTGGTTTTTAATAAATGGTTGCCACAAATAATTTTAATTATTGGAATAATGTAATTTGAAATTAAATTACATTAGCATTTCATGTTGAATGATTATGCTCGAAAAAGCAAGTGTTGCAAAGGAAATGGAAGTGCTAAAAATTCAAAATTTGAATTTTTGCAAGTTAAAGGAAATTCTTGATATCTTAATTTGAAATCAAATCTCAACTACCACAAATCCCTAAAAAATAGGGACTATCAAAATGGGCGCACAGGTGATCAAATTGGCAACTTTGATGAGTGAGTTCAATTTTGGAAATTGTCGGTAAAGTGTATGTGAGACTAGTTGCTTGCACAAGTGAGGAGTTTGATTTTTTTATTTTTTTGAATTTCAATTTAGAAATTCTCTCCTTTTGGGCATGGCTTTTTGGGAAGGATGATTTTTGAGTTTGAAATAGAAATGAAATTCATTCTAACAAATTTGGAAAGTTGGTAATAAAAGATAATTCATTTACATTTTGAAGTTAGTTTTCAAAGTGCAGGAAACTCACAACTTGGGTGTGGATTTTTCTCTAAGGAGAAATTGCAGCAAAGTGTGAAGGCTTCAATAAGTTTATTGCAGCCATTGTTGAGGAGTGACAGAGTGTGCATGTGGGTGATTGTAGTACTTGAGAAGGACAGGAAATTCTATGGAATGTTGTAGATTTTTGTAATGAATTCTATGATGGTGTAAAGGGCATATGTGGCACCCATAATCTCAATGAGACTTTATTAGTTTGTAATTGCAGATTTTTCATTTTAATGCAAGTTTGCATGTTGCAGTTTCTTTCATACTTGTGTTGAAATTCACAGTGAATTGAGAATTTGTGTTTGTGTTGAAATTAAGTCAGTGGAGAGGGTTTTGTGTCACCCCCTTTCCTGCTTTATTGGTATCAGAGTGGGTTGTTCTTGAGTCTACAAGTAGATCGCCGAACGTGAGGTAGCTTGTAGCAGGACCTATGGTGGTGGTGTGTTTGTGATTTGTGTGTAGATGGATCACCGAACGTGAGGTAGTCTATACTTGAGAGGATGGGATGGGTCATGAGGAGGCCCATAAGAATTTTATTTTGGGAACAATATTGGGAAGAAGTAGAAAATAGGAAGTATCATGAAGAATTTGAAAAGCTCAAGGCCAAAGTAGATGTATTGGAAAATATGGTTAAGGAAATGAGAGCATGTGATGAGAGACATGGGAAGAAAAATGTTCTCATGAAAGAGGATAGCGAAGAGATGATAAAAAAGAAAGAGTGTTGCAGCCCTTTGGTAGGGGTTGAATCTAATGAAGAATATGTGGGGGCAGCCCACACAAATGGAGAAGATAATAAGGTGCAAGTTTCAGCAATTAGCATGTGAATGGAGTGCATTATGTGAAGTGGATGAAGAAGGTTTGCAATTGAAAATTGTGAACTTGGGTGGCCCTAAGTTTGATGAGCAGGTTGGTGAAGATGAGGATGATTTCTTGTTGAAAGAAGAGATGGAAAGAATCAACAAGTTGTTTGAAGGGGAATTGATGGAAAAACACGAAGAGGAGTTTTCAAAACTTGTCATTGGAGGTGAGAAGAGGAAAAAGATGTTGGGGTAGCGAACAAGAATGAGGTAAATTTTCATTTTGAATTTAGTTTTAATGATTATATACCTTCTTTGGTGAGTGTAGAAGAGGATATCAAGAAACAAGAGAGTATGCAAATAGAAATTTCTAATTTCCATGGAGTAGCAATTGCAGATTTGTATAAGGATACAATAGATTTGGATTATTGTTTGGATAATACATATTTGGATATAGAATTTGTAGAGGATGTTGCAAGTGAAAATTGGTGGAGGTGGTCAGTGTGTGGTGGGTTGAATCCCACAAGAGAAGAGAGGACAATGTATGATATTAGGAGGAGGAGGAGGATGGTTCATGGTGGATATGATTCCACGAGAGGAGAGAAGAATGAAGTGCATATTTGTTGGAGGAGCATGAATCTTGTTTCAACAAGATGTTGGAAAAAGAGGAAAAAGGAAAATATTTTTGGTGCACATGTTTCAGTGATGGAGTTTGTTGAGGATTGCTTGCAATCCAAAAGGGCAGTACTACCACTCAGCTCCATTTTGTGAATCCCTATTCACAAAAATTTTTTCTACCTCAGGTGTCTGATGTAGAAGCATCCTGGGGTGTAAGAGCAATCAACATCAAACAAAATATATATATATATTTTAATTTTGTTTGGTTTTCAATAAATGGTTGCCACAAATAATTGTAATTATTGGAATAATGTAATTTGAAATTAAATTACATTAACATTTCATGTTGAATGATTATGCTCGAAAAAGCAGGTGTTGCAAAGGAAATGGAAGTGCAAAAAATTCAAATTTTGAATTTTTGCATGTTAAAGGAAATTCTTGAGATTTTAAATTGAAATCAAATCTCAACTACCACAAATCCCTAAAAAATAGGGATTGTCAAAATGGGCGCCCAAGTGATCAAATTGGCAACTTTGATGAGTGAGTTCAATTTTGGAAACTGTCGGTAAAGTGTATGTGAGACTAGTTGCTTGCACAAGTGAGGAGTTTGATTTTTTATTTTTTTGAATTTCAATTTAGAAATTCTCTCCTTTTGGGCATGGATTTTTGGGAAGGATTATTTTTGAGTTTGAAATAGAAATGAAATTCATTTTGACAAATTTGGAAAGGTGGTAATAAAAGATAATTCATTTACATTTTGAAGTTAGTTTTCAAAGTGCAGGAAACTCACAACTTGGGCGTGGATTTTTCTCTAAGGAGAAATTGCAGCAAAGTGTGAAGGCTTCAATAAGTTTATTGCAGCCATTGTTGAGGAGTGACAGAGTGTGCATGTGGGTGGTTGTAGTGCTTGAGAAGTACAAGAAATTCTATGGAATGTTGCAGATTTTTGTAATGAATTATATGATGTTGTAAAGGGCATATGTGGCGCCCATAATCTCAATGAGACTTTATTAGTTTGTAATTGCATATTTTTCATTTTAATGCAAGTTTGCATGTTGCAGTTTCTTTCATACTTGTGTTGAAATTCACAGTGAATTGAGAATTTGTGTTTGTGTTGAAATTAAGTCAATGGAGAGGGTTTTGTGTCACCCCCCTTCCTGCTTCATCCTTTCTTGACAGAAGACTATCTATATGACTACAACCTTATGAATTTACCATATCTCCCACCTCAAATGATCTTTATGTGTGCTTCCTATCAAAATACATTTTTTTTATTTTAGGAAACTTGCAAATGATCCTTGAGATTTCTCAAAATATCTTGACTTTGTTTTACCAAATTTCTTATTGTCACAACTCTATTGTCTGTGAAAACTAACTCTACAAAGATTAATGCATCATATTTGTAGAGTGATATGAACATGGAGACATTCCAATGGACATGTGATGAGTTATGTTGTAGCAATACTCTCACAAATATAGACATTTGATCCAAGTTGTCTGGTTACTAGTGGCATAGTTCCTCAAGTATCCTTCTAGCCACTTGTTTACAATTTCATTTTGTCCATTAGTTTGCAGATGATAGCTTGTGCTAGGAGTGAGATTGGTTCCTATCAAGTGGAATAATTCCTTTCAAAATGTGTTGAGGAATTAGCTATCTCTCTCATTGACAATGTTCTTAGGTAGCCCATGCAACCAAAAAAATTCTAAGAAGAATAAATCTACAACTTGTGAAACTTTGTATTAATTGGAGATGGTAAATAAATGAGCATATTTAGTCAATCTGTCAACTACAACGTAAATGCATTATTTCCCTTACACCTTGGGAAATCTAGTAATGAAGTCCATGGAAATACTTTCTCATTTGTGTTCTAGGATGGGAAGAGTTTGTAACAATCTAGTTGGAAACTCTTGCTCTCCTTTGCTTTGTTAACATGTGACACATCCTTTGATATATGTGAGGACATCCTCCTTAGATCCCTTCCAAGATAACCTTTCTCTGATCTACCAGTAAGTTTTGTAGAACCCGAGATGCCAGGTGTCATGGGTGCATTATGATAGGCTTCCACTATCTTCTCTTTCACCTTGGATCCAAGAACCAAAAACACTATATTCTTGAATATAATTAGACCTTCTGACACCACATATTGGTCATCCTTTTTTGTACCTTCCAGGAGTTTGATAGAAAAAGTATCCTTGGCATATTCCTTCATGACTGAATCCATCTAGTCTGTTGATGTGATGGACACATGACATAGAGTGGGTCTCCTAGAAAGTGCATTCGCCACAATATTCTTTTTTATTTTTACATATTCAATATCAAAATCATATGCTTGAAGTTTACATACCCATTCCATTTCCTTTCATTCAAATTTTGTTGGCTTAGGAATAATTTCAAGTTGTTATGGTCTAATTTGACTACAAATCTTTCACACACCAAGTATTGTCGAAACTTCTCCATGGTATGCATTTTGTCTATCATCTCTTTGTCATATATGGAATATCCTCTTTCATTTACTCCCAACTTCCTACTTTCAAATCGTAACATGCCCATTATTCTACCCATTGATTTTTACCATGTTTAAACCCACATGTGAACAAATATAGTGATTAAATTTTTCTTTTCTAATCCAATAACAATACATACATTTGAAATAACCTCATTCCAAACTTTCCCATTGCATTACATCGAAACATTACAAAAATCCATCTAATGATTCCATATTACATAATTTCATGATAACATTACAATTTCCATAGAGATGGATACATGCATACATAGCTTCTAAGAGCTTACCAAAATAGAGATAAAAATGGCCCAGATGTCCCTATCTGGGCATACATCCTTGATGTCCCTACTTTGGTGGATACATTCTATATGTCCCCATTGTTGGTGCATACATTATAGTTTTCCCCAATACTAGCACATACATCCCAAATATTGGCCACCAATTGCATGAGGAGAAACATCACTCAAGCACTTTTCTGCCAACCATGGACTTACTACAGTCTCCCACACATCTACCAAACTGGTAAGATGGCCCTACCCTTTGATAAAGAGATTGGTTTGGTAACCTCATAATCCTAGCCTGTTTTGAGCATAGTGTTGTGTCATACATATCTAGAAAGTTGTCATATAGTGGCTACAACCTACATGTATTACTATCCCTACCTAGTATGTAAACCCATATCACAATGAACTAATAGTGTAAACAGTAGCTACTTACACTACTTTGGCCAAAGATTCATCACCCAGTACTTCGAGTGAGGGTCCTCTATTTCACCCACCTTCCTAGCTCGATTTGGTTTTGATCATTCATACTCTATACCTAGGTTATCCCCTTTCATATGGATTATCCTAACCCTAGGAATAGCCTAATTAACTATACGGGTATTTGTAATGTCACAACATCAAATGACTCTATTTCAAAAGTATAATATGAACAATAAATGACTCCATTAAATATTATATCCCAACAATATACAATTCCCATCAAAGGTATAATCTCATCAATAAATGACCTCAATCAAAAGTATAATCTTCAACAATAAATGACTTCAATCAAGATATAATCAACAATCAAATCATATAGGTTAATCCCAACCTATTTTCTTCAATTAATAATGAAGTAAACAACCTAACCAAATAGGTTATTCTCAACCTAGGGTTTCAATCAAAGTAAAGTAATGACCAAGTGATCATAAACAAATCATTAAACCTCTCTTTTGGTATACCTCAAGTATAAACATGTTTATAATGTTCGCTACATTTGTATATAATCTAGAGGACATAATCATGAGAATAATTTGTGCTTCTACACCTTCAATTCCTCTTCATATTATGGCTTTGGGTTGTCAGAGTGTGAGTCCTCTTATAGAATTTTATGAATAGGAATAGACTCTAAATCAAGATAAGGAAATAGCATAACTAGAAAATAAATTTCTCAACCCTACCAATGAATATTGATATAATCATCAAGTTTATACCCTAACCCTAGGAATAAGACCCTCTTCCTACTTTCTAGGAGATTTGAGTAATCAATCAAGTATAGACAAACTGTACGTATAGTTTAAATAGAAACACCATCGCATAAATTCCCATATAGGGTATATAAAAGTATTAACCCAATAGATAGGTTCCACAAAAACAAGAAACAACTAAGAACATTCAAGCATAAACAAGCATCACAACAAGGGAGTATAAATTAGCATGCCTGTACAAAAATCTCCAATTGACAAATCTGGTTCACTAGCTCAATCTCCACAAAATAGTTGGTAACTCCTTCAATATTTTGTCTATCACAAACTCTAGCTTCTCTCAACAAACTCTCAAGCTCTCACAATTACTTAAACACAGAAAATGCAGCAAAATGGTAGTGTAGAAATCAAAATAGAAAGTGTAGCAAATGGTAGAATGAGCACCTCTATATATACTAAAATGTGAGCAACCAAAGGCTACAAACAAGCTAGTACTTCAACCACCTTTCTATCCTCATGCAATGACTCATCAAATTAATTTAAAAGTTTGCAACACATAACAGTCCTCACCTTTCAAATGGTTAGTCGACTTATTTCAAGGAATACCACGACTCTTTTACTAAGTCAAGTGAATAGCAAGCTTTGTTCTCATTACTACATAGTAGATCGACCTCTATATTTTATACATGTTTATTGATTTATTCTCACTTTCTCTTCTTGTTGTACGTTGGTGTTAAAATATTAACAAAATATTTATTTGAAGGGTTCAAAATTCTTTTATTTCCAACACCCTATCTCTGGTTATTACATCATGTATAAGGCTGAAAAGATCAACTACGTTGTTTGTTCCTTATCTTCTATTATGGCTCGATGGAACATTTATTTTGTTGTCATAAAATATTAAGATTGATTCTTAAACATATGTGTAGCCTTTAGACTTAGTCTTTCATACTTGGTGTTTAAAGGCTTTGACTTATTCCTTATGCTATATTTGAGTAGTATTTAAGTGCTTGAATCCTTCATCTATTAATTGTGTTCACTTTACACTCTATTATCAACTTCATGTGTTGTATTGACTTCCCTTTATATGTGCATTATATGTAGCATGTGTCCATTACATTGTCGGTGTAATTGCTATGAGTCTTGGTTTATATTTGAATCATGTGCCTTTATAATATGCGCTATATGTATGGTTCATGGCTGGCTTCAAACCATCTTTTATTAATATAAGGTCATGCTTTCTTATGTGCCCAAACTTACTTTGTACTATTTCAAATACAGCCAATATCTATATATATATATATAATGTCTTTCATTATTATATATAACATAGATATGTGTGTGTGTATTAGAATCCTTGATCAATATTCAAATATATTAACCTTCATATATATATATATATAATAATCATTTTCCAATCAAAAACATATATAATCCAAAGGTATTATGTATATTAATACATTTATCTATACATATGTATGTATTATCAAATACTTCCATATATACATATACATATTTGTTGCAAGAATGAAAGTGTTGTGGAAAGATTGTTGGCGTTATCATTGATGTCAACCAGCCAATTAGTTATCTACTAGTTTACTAGTTGTTGTTGGTTGTATATGTTGAGGATATTGAGAAAATTGTAATAAAGATATGTTGCATGTGTTCAGTGGTTGCTTCGGTTTTTGGTCCGGATTTGCTCTTGTGGTTGTGCGGTTCAGATATGTTGTTCATGGTTGTTAGTAGATGTTATATCCATATTTTTGGTTGTTGATTTGTTGTACAGTGCAAGTTGTGTTCACCTATTGTGAATTATGGTTTTCTATGTTTCTAGTTGAGGTCTGGGAGAAATGGTGTTGGTTTGAATTTCTCTTTGATGAAGTCTTATGACTTGCAGTTCTACAGTTGTGTTGCCTTGGTTCTATTGAAGATAATTTTGGCGTTTGGAAGATTCGTGCTTAACGGTTCTATGTGTTTTACACTAGTTTGGCTGACCTTGTGTGAAATACTACTTTCGAGGATGATGAAGCATGTTGGATCCTTTTGGGTCCCTTGAAGCGTTTGTTTGGGTCACCCTCATTCTAATTCCACCCTAGGATGTTTTGGCACCAACCTAATTTGAATTTGAATTTGGATGGATGACTTTGGATATGTTTCAAAGTTGAAGATGGTATAAATGCAAGATGAGTTAATGATGAAGTGTAGATGCAAGAGTGGAGAAGAAAAGAAATAAAATAAAAGAGAGTGTAGTTTGATGCGACATTGATTCTATTCAGTAAGTGTGTGTGTTGCGAGTGTGGGAGATTAGTGTGAAGCTTAATGTTGAGTTTTTGGATGTAGTGAGTAGAAGGTGAACTCTATCATTCATGCAGGTTGATCGAGTGACTATGGTGGAATCCTTCATTTCATTGGGATTATAGTCTCTCTATAACAAGTATTCTTTGTCTTCTTTGTATCTCTGTGGAAATGAGCCCTCCGGGTTGTAGCCCTGTTGGACAGTGAGTTCTTATTCTAGACAATGAGTCCTTATTTCCGGCAGTGAGCCTTTTGTAATCAGTTTTGATATTCTCTATAGTGTGAGTTAATCCTCACCATGGTTTTTCCCTCATTGGGTTTTCCATGTAAATCCGGTGTTATTGTTTTTATGTGTTGGATTTGAGTTTTGCATTGGCATTTGATGATTAATCATTTAAGCAGTTTTAATTATTAGTTATGGTGATTGAATTAAAGGTTTAATTATGTGACAAGCGATTCACCCCCCTCTCAATTGTCTTATTCAATAATTGGTATATCCAGAGCTTAATCGCTTGAGGAAGGTACGGGATGGCTAGAAAAATGGTCTTTGATTATCGAGGTTCAGTGGAACTAATTATGGTATCTAGAAAGTATTGATGGAAGAATATCTGGAGTATTGCGGATATGATGTGGAGAAAGCTTACAAGAATCCTTACACTCCTCCTGTTAATGGTCTGAGTATACCTGAAGAAACCAAAGCACGTGAAGCAAACAATAAGGTGAAGTTTATCTTGAAGAATAGTCATGTCCATTCCGAGTTGATTAAGGTTTAGAATTTCAAGACAACTAAGGAAGTTTGGGATGCTTTAGAAAGAGTGCATGATGGTGATGAAAGAGTTAAAGAGGTGAAACTAAAGAATTTGGAGACGCGGTTTGATCTTCTACAGATGTCCAAAGATGAAAATATTAAAGATTATGTATATAGATTGGATGAGATAGTGGTTGGAATGCAAGGACTTGGTGCTATTATTAATGAAACAAGGATTGTAAAGAAGATTCTCAGAACTCTTCCTGATTATTACAGTGAGAAGGTGAGTGCTATTGAGTAGACTATAGATTATAAGACTTATACTAAGGATTTGTTGTTAGGATTTTTGACATCTTATGAAATGAGGAAGTCGAGTCTAAGAAATGGAAGCAAATTAGAGACTGCCTTTAAAGCTAAAAAAGCTAAATATCCAGACGAAGAGAACTTGGATGTAATAGAAGCTAAATTTGTAAGAAGAATGAGAAAAGGCTCTGGTAAGTATGAAGGTATGTTTCCCTTTAAATTCTTTAGTTGTGGATAAATAGGTCATTATATTGCAAAGTGTCTGGAAAGAGCTAAAATAAATAAACAAATATATGAAAAAGAAAAGAAAGGAAAGAAGATTAACATAGCTTACTATGTGAATGAGAATGCTAGTATTTTTAATGAGGATTCGGATTATGAAGATCCAAATGACAATGAATTATTGTTCTTGGCGATTAAGGATGAACCTACTTCTGCTAATTCTGAAAAATAGGTAAAGGAAAGCCCTCCGAAGAAGGAGAAGGAGAAAAATGAAGGTATGGTTATCTCTGCCCTTCATGCTAAACAAGAGAAGAATTTTTGGGTAGTTGATAGTGGTTGTTCATATCACATGACTAGTGATAAAAGTAAGTTTTTCGAGCTTGAGAAATATGATGGAGGCTTGGTTATGTTTGGAGATGATACTGGTGCTAAAATCTGTGGGATAGGTTCAATAAGTTTATATGGAAAGCATCATACTGACAATGTTTACTAAGTTAAGGGTTTATGGCATAATATGTTGAGCATTGGTCATATGTGCAAAAAGGGATATGATCTTGTGTTTAAGGATGAGAAATGTGAGATCCAGAAAGGATCTAGAATGTTGATTGCTACAGGAAAGAAATTTGAAGGGAATATCTATCAACTTAAGGGTGTTGATGGATGATGCTTTATGACTCAAATAAATGAAAGTTTCTTATGGCATAGGAGAATGTGTCATATTAATTTTGATAACTTGGAAATGATTAGTGTTGTTCAGGTCATGAGAGATTTACCAAGAATTACAAAGCCTATCAATGCTATTTGTAGGAATTGTTAGTTTGGAAAGCAAGCAAGAAATCATTATAGATCAAAGGAACAGTCTACTACCAAACTACTAGATTTAGTTCATATAGATCTTTGTGGTTCTACAAGAGTGAGAAGTCTACTTGGTGAAAGGTACTTTATGCTTTTAATTGATGATTATTCTAGATATACATGGGTTACATTTCTTAGAGAAAAATAAAATGCATTAGATAGATTCAAGGCATTCAAAGCAATGGTTGAAAATGAAGTGAATTTGAAGATAAAATGCTTAATATCTGACAGAGGTGGAGAATTCACCTCCCATTAGTTTAATATGTTTTGTGAAGTGTATGGAATAAAGAGACAGTTATCTACTCTGAGAACTCTTCAGTAGAATGGAGTTGTTGAAAAGAAAAATAGAACAGTTCAAGAGGTTGTTGGATCAATGATTACTGAGCCTAGTTTACCAGAAGTTTACTAGAAAGAAGCTATTCATACTATTTTTTATGTATTCAATCGAGTTTAAGAAAGAGAAAATAGTACAAAGACTCCCTATGATCTATGGCATAGAAGAATTCCTATAGTTAAATATTTCAAAGTATTCGGAAGCAAATGTTATCTCAGAAGAGATGAAGAAACTTTGGGTAACATTGTTCCAAGAAGTGATGAAGGTATTTTTCTAGGATATTCTACTAAAAGTAAGGAATACATATGTTTCAATAAAATACTGAGAGAAATTGTAGAGAGCTCGAATGTGAAGATTGATGAGACAATGAAGAATTCTATTGATTTTGATGGATATATATCTGATGAGCATGATTGTGCTTGAGAATAGAAGAAATTGTGGAAGAACAGGATAAAGATGAGCAAAAGAAGCAGGATGAACAAAATGAAATAGAAGAAGATGCTCTAGTGATGTCCCCTAAGACGTTGAAATACGTACAAAAGAATCATTTAGAAAGTGAGATTATTGGAGACAAGACAAAAGGTGTATTAACTAGAAGCAAAGTTGTTGTTGAAGTGAATTTGTGTTTACTTTATGAGATTGATCCGAAGACTGTATGTGAAGCTTGTAAAGATGAACATTGGAAGGAAGCAATGAAGGAAGAACTTATGCAGATTGAGAAGAATCAAACTTGGGAATTGGTTCTAAGACTGACAGATAAAAACATCATTAGATCAAAATGGGTATTCAGAAATAAGTTGAATGAGAATGGAGAAGTTGTTAGAAACAAAGTGAGGATTTCATGTAAAGGCTACTCACAAGTAGGTGGTGTATATTTTTAGGAAACCTTTTCCCCAATAGCAAGAATGGAAGCTATAAGGATTTTCTTGGCACTTGTTGCTTATGAAGACTTTAAGGCCTATCAAATGGATGTCAAGTCAGCATTTTTGAATGGTGAACTAGAAGAAGAAGTTTATATGGAACAACCGAAAGGGTTTCAGTTAACAAATCAACCAGATATGGTATGCAAATTGAAGAAAGATTTATATGGGTTGAAGCAAGCTCCTAGAGCCTGGTATGCAGGTTAGACAAGTACTTGATTTAGCGAGGATTTCATAAAGGTATGATAGACAGTAATTTGTACTTTAAGATTGAAAATGACAAAATCTTGATTGTAGTTGTATATGTTGATGATATTATCTTTGGAGGAAATGAAAATGTGTGCAAGTTGTTTGTGGAAGAGATGCAAAAAGAATTTGAAATTTCTATGTTTGGGGAGGTGAATTTCTTTCTTGGGCTACATATTAATCAAACAGAGAAAGGAATTTTCATTTCACAGTTAAGTATGTGAGAGAGATGTTGAAAAAGTTTGGGATGGATGGTTCCAAGCCGGTAAGTACTCCTATGGTGACTGGTTGCAAATTGGGTAAAGATGATAATTCACCTAAGGTTGATCAAAGCAAGTATAGATCTATGATTGGTGGACTATTATATTTGATTGCTACTAGACTGGATATCATGCTTGTGATCTATCTAGTAACTAGATTTCAAAAAGATCCGAAGGAAACATATGTTGTTGTAGTTAAAAGGATATTCAAATATTTGAATGGCACTCTAGATTATGGATTGTGGTATCCTAAATATATTGACTTTACACTTAGTGCCCATACAGATACAGATTGGGTTGGATGTGTAGATGACAGAAAGAGTACAAGTAGTGGTGCATTCTTTCTTAGATGTAGATTGGTGGCATGGTTGAGTAAGAAGAAAGATTCAATCTCTTTGTCTACTGTTGAAGCTAAGTATATTGTTGTTGCATATTGTTGTACACAAGTTCTATGGATGAAACAGACATTGAAAAATATCATAGTGCTATATGATGAGCCCATTTCCATTTTCTGTGATAATACAAGCGCAATTAACATTTCTAATAATCCTATGATGCACTCGAGGATGAAGCATACATCTATCAAATATCATTTCTTGAGAGAGAAGGTCATGGAGAATGAAGTAAAGCTTGAGTATGTTTCGATGAAGGATCAGATTGTTGATATTTTCACAAAGGATTTTCCTAAAGATATTTTTTAGTATCTCCGGGAGAATTTAGGGGTTATTACCCCTCATTTCTTTAAGTAGTTTCATATGGAGATGCATCAGTCTTGTGGATCTAGGGTCTATTTTTCTTCTAGACTGATGTTTTGGTGGCTACCTCTCAGGGGGAGCAGGTAGTATCAGGTGTTGTCATTGTGTTTGTCATGTCAAAGGAGAGATTAATGGAAAATATTCTTTTTCCTTTTGCATTGATTTCAAAGGGTGAGAGAAGAAGCATGTGAAAAGAGAATGAGAAGAAACATATAAGAGATCATCTTCTAAGGGGGAGAAAACATAAAAATGTATTTAGAGCTAGTATGTTGTCTTTGATGGTTTTTCACATCATGTGTTGCCATCAATGAAAAAGGGGGAGATTTTTGCAAGATTGAAAGTGTTGTGGAAATATTGTTGGTGTTGTCATTGATGTCAACCCGTCAGCCGGTTACTACTAGTTGTTGTTGGTTGTATATGTTGAGGATATTGAGAAAATTGTAATAAAGATATGTTGCATGTGTTCAGTGGTTGCTCCAGTTTTTGGTCCGGATTTTCTCCTGTGGTTGTGTGGTTCAAATATGTTGTTCATGGTTGTTAGTAGATGTTATATCCATATTTTTGGTTGTTGATTCATTGTGCAATGCAAGTTGTGTTCACCAGTTGTGAACTATGGTTTTCTATGTTTTTGGTTGAGGTCCGAGAGAAATGGTGTTGGTCAGGATTTCTCTTTGATGAAGTCTTATGACTTGCGGTTCTAGATTTGTGTTGCTCTAGTTCTATTGAAGATAATTTTGGTGTTTGGAAGATTCATGCTTAATGGTTCTATGTGTTTTACACTGGTTTGGTTGACCTTGTGTAAAATACTACTTTCAAGGATGATGAAGTGTGCTAGATCTTTTTGGGTCCCTTGAAGCATGTTTTTAGGTTTCCCTCATTCTAATTCCAGCCTAGGATGTTTTGGTGTCGACCTAATTTGAATTTGAATTTGGATGGTTGACTTTGGATATGTTTCAAAGTTGAAGATGGTATAAATGCAAGATGAGTTGACGATGAAGTGTAGATGCAAGAGGGAAGAAGAAGAGTGATAAAAGAAAAGAGAAAGTGTAGTTTGATGCAACATTGATTCTATTCAGTAAGTGTGTGTATGTGTGTGTTGTGAGTGTGGGAGATCAGTGTGAAGCTTAATGTTAAGTTTTCAGATGCAGTGAGCATAAGGTGAACTCTATCATTCATGCAGGTTGATCAAGTGACTATGGTGGAATCCTTTGTTGCATTGGGATTGTAGTCTCTTTGTAACAAGTCTTCTTTGTCTTCTTTGTATCTATGTGGCAGTGAGCCCTCCAGGTTGTAGCCCTGTTGGACAATGGGTCATTGTTTTGGATAGTGAGTCCTTATTTCAAGCAGTGAGCCTTTTTGTAATCAGTTTTGATATTCTGTATAATGTGAGTTTTTCCTCACCGTGGTTTTCCCTCATTGGGTTTTCCACGTAAATCTGGTGTTATTGTGTTTATGTGTTGGATTTGAGTTTCTACTTGGCATTTGATGATTAATCATTTAAGCAGTTTTAAGTATTAGTTTCAGTGACTGAATTAAAGGTTTAATTCTGTGACAACTGATTCAGCCCCCCTCAATTGTCCTATTCAAAAATATTAATATATACAAGTATAATATTATCTAATATTCAATAATATTATTCACATATATATTCATCTTCATTGATGAGTAGATACACAAAATATGTACATATATACATATGTCATAAACATGCAACTCATATCACTATGCATATTATGGAATCAAATGCATTCATGAGTTACCATTCATACATATATACATATATGCATTCGATGTATATACTTATCAATATAGATATAAATAAGAACACATGAAGAAGAATTTTCTCTCGACATAAAGACTTAATCACATTTTCCCAATCAAGGACATCAAAGAACAAGACCACATACCAATACAAAACATACTCAAACCCTAACAGAAGGTTACTTACCCTTGTTGGAAGTTTGTCATTGATAATGTTGTAAAGAAGGAGATTGTTGGAAGTTTTTCATTGATGATGATGTCTGGCAACATGAGCACGGTATGTACCTTTTGCATGATCCAGTGTTATCATTGATGTCAACATTGTTGTGGATCATTCTAGCATGATTTAGAAGTATTTTTGAAGACAAATATTTGTACAGGATAAGTTGGTCTGGAAAGTTTAGCTACAAAGGAAAATGCCTAAGTATCAAATCTGCTAGTACAGTGAGTCAATGAGTCAGTTTTTGGTTCCGCACTCCACCACAAACTGAGAAGTCACTCTATGATTCTAACAGTGTTTTGGTAATCATCAAATGCATCTAAATACAAGATCTTTTGTTTTCTATTGTAGTTGTTTTATTACAAAGTGTCGGTGTGGGAGACTTCACATTCCTTTGCAAATAATTATTTCATGTTGCAATGTTGAAGATAAGCTATTAAATGTTAGTTGAATAAGAATTCCATATGGGATCATGTGTTGGATTTTGCATGTGACGAATTGGGTAAATAGATGGAAGTGTTTGTGTTTAGGTCTTATTTGGGGAGGACCTAACACATTTGAAGGATTAATATGTGTTGCAATCTTATGTAAGACCTATATTAGGTCTATCCCAACCTGTCTTAAGGTAAATTGAATTTTTAATTAAGGCACGAAATGTGGATGAAATATGTTCAGGACAACAAGTTTAAATTTGTGTGTTACTTCCAATTAGGCCGACCTAATTGAAGTAAGACTTGATGTGGATATATATAAAGGAGATTTATTTTAGTGTTTTGGTGTGTGGTGTGTGTAATGTGTGAAAGGTGACATGTATGATGTTTCACCTACATATGTATGATGTGAATTTGATCAGAGTTGTGTGAATTGTGTTGCAAAGTGTGCAAATACAAAGCAGAGTAGAGCATTGATCCAAATCAGTGCAAAGATCGATATTGTACTTAATTGGAACTATAATCCAGCATATTGTAGATGCATTTGTAATAGTTTAATAGATTGTGAGCCACCCTTTGTCTCTTCTATCTTATTCTTGGTGGGTAGTGAGTCCACCTACACTGAGCATTTTTGTAATATACTATATCCGGATATAATATATTGTGAGTTAACCCTCACCGTGGTTTTTCTCATTTTGGGTTTTCCACGTAAAAGTCTTGGTGTTCATGTGTCGTGAATTTTTGGATGTTTCATGCTTTCATTCATTATTGCAGTTAAATGTATTTTGGTAATTGGATGGCTAATGTCTGAATGGTTTAAAGGAATATTGATTCACCGCCCCTCTCAATATTTCAGGTGTTCAACAATTGGTATCAAAGCTTGGATCCCTGGAAGGAGCTTGACCGCTTTGGGAAGATCTTAGAGTTTGAACACATGGCTAATAAAAAATTTCTTATTCCTCCAATGGAAGAGATTCCTACTATTGGATATACAGAAGAAGATTGCATGCTTGAAAAAGATGAACTCAAAGTTGCTCTAGAAAACAAAGTTGGAGGTGAAAACAAAGATCTAAAGGAGAATCTTAAAGAGGAAAATGAATGCATCAGAAAACTAAGAGAGTAGATATAGAACTTCAAAGAAAGGCATAAGGAAGTCAATGAACAATTGAAGAAAGCAAATGAAGATCTCATAGGACTAAATGTGCAAGTGGAAGAAAAGAAAAAGGTTGAGGTATGTCTAAATGCAATGGTAGAAAGTAAATCTAATGAATGCATGAGGCTTGAACAAGAAGTGGTAAATCTAAGATCAGATCTAGAGAAATCAAGAAGTCATGAAGAAAAGTTCTACAGTGCTTGATGAGTTGATTGCAAGTCAAAAAGCATCTAAAGACAAAGGTGGTCTAGGACTTGAAAAAGATCAAAAGCAGCTCAAACACCTAATGTAAAAAAAAGATCAATGAACTAAAGAAGACTGAAGACAAGAACAATGGCAAGTTCCAAAATCAAAGAAGCAATGTTAGAAGACCCCCTATTAGACAACCAAATGCTCAAAGGTACCCATCTTTCAATGTTTTTCATTATTCTTGCAATAAATATGGACATAGGGCAATGGAATGTAGAAGCAAAATGAATCGGAATGCTCCATCCTTTACTAGTCAATGCTTTACATGTAAGAAGTTTGGGCATAAAGCAAATGAATGTAGAAGTCAAATCATGAATGCATATAACAATAGTAGAATGATTCAATCTTTCAAAGATTAGTGTTATACATGTTATGGATTTGGAGACAAAGCTAATGAATGTAGATCTAGAATAAATGGAAGGAATAATGCTCAAAGAAATGTTATATGCAACAATTATAGTAGGCCTCAACATATTGCTAAATTTTTCAAAATCTTGTGAAGAGGAAGCAAAGACCTTACTTTTGTATTGTATGAAGTGGTAGGATGCCACACAAAGCATGAAGGATGTTATGAATGCAATTGAGACACAAATAAGCAATGCATCAAATACTTATGATCCAGTACAAGATAGAGATGATTAGACCTAAACTGCTATACTGAACTTACATGAAAAATACTTTACTTTGCAGAGCCAAAACGAAATAATCAAACAATTTGAGAAGCTAAGGGAATTGGTGAAGATGAAGTATATACCTATCTCAAGTGCCATTTCCAGTTAAAATAAAACTTCAAAGATATATCTTACTCCCAATACTCTGGAAGAAGGAAAGGAAATCTTGGTGAAGCTTGAGTCACAATATAGAACACTTACAGTAGCAAAGAAACATTGGGAAGAAGGAAAATCCACTTGGAAAGTCATCTTGCAGAAGCTTCAAGGTTCAACATCTTTGGGTTGACCATTTTTACCTTTTATGCAAGTTTTTAGATTCTTTTGTAAATATGTGATTGATATAGGAGTTTTTTTGGCTAACTTCCTAGGGGGAGTTAGCACATTATTTTTAGTTATATTTGTTTGTACATCTAAAGGGGAGTATACAATTTTTTGGTACCAACACATCCTTTTCCATTGATGTCAAAGGGGGAGAGATTCAAAAGGTTACTTGGTGAGATAATTGGGGAAAGCAAGTTTCTTTTGAAGAATATTTTTGGTAAGCATGTTGCCATCAATGACAAAGGGAGAGATTATTGGAAGTTTGTCATTGATAATGTTGTAAAGAGGGAGATTGTTGGAATTTTTTCATTGATGATGTTGTCTGGTGTTGAGAAAATGTGTCTCAACCTTGCAATTACGTAAGTTATTGTTGATATATAAGGTAATGTTCATCTAACGACGACAGGGGGGCATGTGGGGATCATAAATTTGGACCGTTCATCATTGTGTCTCATATTCAACGGCCAATATTTTATTAGCTTGACTTTCCCTAGAAGGCAACCCTATTTTATGAGGGCATTGTATTATGGTTGTGTATTGTGATGTATTTTAAGAATTTGATAGCAGTTGTGTTGCCTCTGGATCTTTGAGTGGTGATACTCTTGTGAGAAGCTTTCTCTACAAGTATATTGTAATCTGTGATTTATAAATAATATATTGGGTGACTTTTAGAGTGTGCGGTTTTTCTCCCAAAAGGGTTTTCCCCATGTAAATCATTATGTTGTGGTATGCATAATATTTGTGTTTATTTATGTTTAATTTTTTGTAAATGTTAAATATCTATAAAATTTTTGCATTATTCACCTCTCAAGATTAGTGTAGGAAGTTGTTCCACTACCTTAGCTTCCTTACATCTAGAAACATGAGCATGGTATGCAACATGGTATGAACATTTTGCATGATCCAGTGTTGCCATTGATGTCAACATTGTTGTGGATCATTCCAACTTGATTTAGAAGTACTTTTTAAGACATTTGTATAGGATAAGTTGGTCTAGAAAGTTTAGCTACAAAGGAAAATGCCTAAGTATCAAATCTACCAGTACAATGATTCAGTGTGTCAATTGTTGGGTCCGCACTCCACCATAAATTGAGAAGTCACTATGTGATTCTAATAGTTTTGGTGATCATCGGATGCATCTAAATATAATATTTTTTGTTGTTTAGTTAAGTATTTAGGGAGATGTGATTGACAGAGTTTAGTTATGTATATTGCAGTTGTTTTTTGTACAATGTCAATGTGGGAGATTTGGCATTCCTTCGCAGATAATTATTTTGTGTTGCGATGTTGAAGATAAGCTATTGGATGTTAGTTGAATAAGAATTCTATATGGGATCATGTGTTGGGTTCCGCGTGTGACAAATTGGGTAACCAAATGGAAGTGTTTATGTTTAGGTCTTATTTGGGGCCGACCTAACATGTTTGAAGGATTAATATGTGTTGCAATCTTATGTAAGACCTATATTGGGTCCATCCCGACCTATCTTAAGGTAAATTGAATTTTGAATTATGGCACGAAATGTGGATGAAATATGTTGAGGACGACAAGTTTAAATTTGTGTGTTACTTCCAATTAGGCCAACCTAATTGAAGTAAGACTTGATATGGATAGATATAGGAGATTGATTTCAATTTTTTGGTGTCTGGTGTGAGTAATGTGCGAAAGGTGAAATGTATGGTGTTTCACCTACATATGTATGATGTGAATTTGATCAGAGTTGTGTGAATTATGTTGCAAAGTGTGCAAATACAAAGCAAAGTAGAGCATTGATCCAAATCAGTGCAAAGTTTGATATTGTACTTCATTGGAACTGTAATCTAGCATATTACATATGCATTTGTAATACTTCAATAGGCTATGAGCCACCTTTTTTCTCTTCTATCTTATTCTCTATGGGTAGTGTGTCCAATAGATGGTGAGTTCACCTGCAGTGAGCATTTATGTAATATACTATATTCGGATATAATATAATGTGAGCTAACCCTCATCATGATTTTTCCCATTTTTAGTTTTCCACGTAAAAATATCGGTGTTCATGTGTCATGTGACTTTGTAGATGTCTCATGCTTTCATTCATTATTGTAGTTAAATGTATTTTGGTAATTGGATGGCTAATGTTTAAATGTTTTAAGGGAATACTGATTCACCCCCCCCCTCTCAATATTTTGGGTATTCAACAACCATTTATCAAGCTAACTTGACTTAGCATAGACCAACTAGGGTGTGAATGTGTGAATGCTCAGTTAGGCTCATTAAGGGTTACCATACCAATCTCCTCTCCTTGATGATACTCCCCCTCTCGTACCTGAGGGCTTGACTCCTTCCATCCAACTTAGTGCATCAATAGGTAGTTAGCAAATCACATGATATATATTTGTATCATAAATCATTTGCATTATCAAAGCATTAAAGTAATCATATTGCAATTCATATTCGTTCATCACATTTTCCATCAATATAAGACATAATCATTCCTTCAAAAGAAATAACATCTTAATGCATATTTCAGTATTTAATTCACCTTTTAAACATATTAAATTTTTGATTAACATTTATCATCATATTTACTTACAAGGTAAAATTACACCACACCATGTAGCTCATCAATCAACTCATTTATCCACAGTATGGGGTACCGACTCTTAATGGTCTTCTTGTTCAATGCTTGGTAGTCTATGCACATCCACAAAGTGTCATCCTTCTTTACCAGCACCACAGAATGTGAAAGGACTAGAGCTTGCTCTAATGTAGCCCATATCCAAAAACTACTTAATTTCTTTCTCTATCTCCTCCTTATACATATGAGGATGATGGTAAGGAGTGGTCAAAAATCGGCTTTGATTTCGATTCAATTCATATGATATGATGGAAACCTTTATTCAGTGGCAATCTAAGATGCATACCATTGAAAACCAATCTATTCTTATCCAAAATATTTTGTATATCAATATGAACTTGACCATTCTTACCTTTAGAAGATTCTTTTGAAATCACCAAACAACTAGCAGTCCAATCAACTTGGCTCTTCCAGAAAATCCTTTCCATTATCCTAGTTGATACTACTTATGGACCTCCATTAGCCATTCCCTTTAGAACCACATCCTCCCCATTAGCTTTGAATCAATATCACCCAAACCAATAACATAGAAGTCATCATAAACCTTATGATTGTTAAATGTTATGTTCAGCTTCCAGACTATCTCCTTGTAGGATAAGTTATACCCATCTGCCACAAATATAGTGAAGCCTTCAAAATTTTATGTGTTAAGCCTTCATCTCTTCACAAGTCCATCAATAAATTTATGGGTAGCTCCTCCATCAATCAGAATATTATTATTTTTCCAACAAGGACTCCTCAGACCTTGAAAGAGTGGTATCTATGTGCACTAGATAGAGATACTAATATACCGCACAGTCTTCCCTTATCTTCTCCCTAAAGGGTACCTTTTGGATCATGAAACTCTTCGTGATCCATCTCGATTTTGATTTTGGTGAAGTAGACTCCCCGCCACAATCATCTTACGCGAAAGATTATGGGCCCTAACTTGAAGTGGCGTTCAAATATGAGGTGGTCGAGCAGGAAGAATGATTTTAAAAGGTCATTTTGATCTACATATTTCAAAGAAATTGGCCCAAACTAGAAAATCTCCGTGAATTGTCAACTCTTCATTGGAAGCCTTTGATGAAAGGAGAATTTTCATCTTTACCATGCACAAAAGGATAGTTCCTGGTCATATGCATTTCACCTGAAAATAGGAACGTTCAGTATGGACACCCGTGCTTCTTGGAAAAGGTGCTTTTGGATCTAAAATCACAGTTACTAAGTCTTTTCCTATTTCTCCTATCTAGGTGAGGCTTCCAAATCTCCCACTTTGTTTCTATAGTGAAGAGTGATTTCCTTCATCGGAAATCTTCCCAGACATTTACTCTCTATTCCTAGTCTAGAATCTCATCACTCTACTTTTGCTAGAAAAAAATTGTAACAGGGGTCTCTGGTCAACCCAGCCCAATGGCCGAGCAGCCCATATCTTCGGTATATGGGGCAAGACTAGTCCCCTACGGATGAGATCCCCCGCCTGCAAGAAGTCCCACCTCTTAAACCCGGGAGTAGAGTTGAACCCGAGACCAATGGGGAGCAAACCCACTGCCCAAGCCAACTGTGCTACCCCTGCAGGCTACTTTTGCCAGAATTTTAGTTGGCTTTGATTTATCAAGAAATTGCTTTAAGATATTTGTTTATGAGTCAGAAATATAGATGTAGCAACTCGAGTACATGGGTATTCCTTTTAGATGCAAGTCTTCTTATGCTACAAGTCATCGGCAACCTTTTGCCCACAATATTCAGATCTTTGTCCCTCCCTCAAGAAAGTCCCATTGGTGGACGGGTGCTAGACTGCAACACAGTATAGTTGTTTTGAGTTCAGCAAAGAACTCACTCTTAAGCTTGTACATATATTTTTTCTTCTCTCTTCTGACCCTAGTTTGGCCCCCACTAAGCCATCTCCTAAAACAATGGTGTCTCCTTGTAAACCTATCACTACTGTTCCTAATGCTTCTGTAACTGCCAAAGGAGATTTGGTCCCAGAGTCTCCTTAAAATCTAGACAATTCAGTGTAATGATTACAACGGAATGAAAAAAGAAGTCTTTAAACATGTTAAAAGCACAAATCTTAGAAGCAAGTTGATATAGTTCGTTCTCATGCCAAAAATGGTTAGACTATATTTCTCTGCTTTTTTGGAGTTTCCTCATCCCTCATTTTAATGATCCCATGTATATACCTCATCCCTCATTTTACTGATCCCATAGATATATAAATAAACCTCTCCCTCATCCCTCAATATTACGTATACAAGTTTTCATAATAAATGCTGACCAGCGTACCTCTTTTACTATACCCATTGAGGACTTGCAACCCACTTCATTTGTTGGGGCACATTACACTCAGCGAGTTGGGTACTACTTATGACATCAACTCCAGGATTAAAGTTTAAATAAGGAAAATAAGGCTACTAGCATAGTTATAAAACTTTGTGCATGACAAACAATGGTAAACATAGTTAAAGATAAACATCAATAAGAAATTATATACAATTAATACTATACCTTCACAATGAAAAGTTCTAAAGCTCTGGTTATTTTTACTTTTCCTCCAAGAAAAAAAAAAGATATACTTGATGTAACTTCAACAAGGGTTATCAGTACCATGCAGGAGATGAACATGGTGACAAAATCCACATAGAATTTAACTCTTGCAAAAACTTTTATAAGGGTTTCAAAACCAATTTCAACTTTACAACAATGGTGTCCTCACAAACAATATCTAAATAACATTAAAACAACGTTGATCAAATAAGACATCACACATGGACCAAGGCCCAAAATGTATTCTGATATATGTATTCTTAACTTTAATTTTTATTATATAGCCAAAGCGACAATGAGGCACAAAAAAGCAGAAACAAGAATCCAGTGAGATGTTTCAGAATACAAAATGGAAACCAGTATCCCCAGTCTCTGGTTACAAAAACAGATGTTTATAGAAGGAATAAGTCCACAATATCTTTCTTAAAAGTGGTGTTTCCTTGCTCTGAAGGATGAATTGGAAAGGCCTTCCTCAAATTTACAGGAAAAGATGTTAATATTAAAACTTTCCACTAGTTATTGTTTTCAACTTCTAAATCATATTAAAGGAAATCGGAAAAAATCTCTAGTGTACTATTAACTTGTTTTTCCTATGAACAAAATTAACATTGAGGCAGAGAAAAGTAAAATCACATCCCCAAAATACAGTGTAGATTTTCATAATACAAAACGGAAACCAATATCCCCGGTTTCTGATAACAGATAAATATGCTTATCAAAGGAAAATCTAGGAAAATGTCCTACACTAAAATGCTTTCTATCCGTGTTGCGAAATGCTTTTCCTCCATAAGATGAACTGAATAGACCTTTGTCAAATTTGTTGTATTAACAAACAGTTTACGAAACTTACTCGTGCAATAAATTTAAAAATGAATCCGCCTTGCAAATATTTTATTGTTTGCAAGGCAGAAAGTACTTCCAACCAAAAAGAATGATAGGCATTTCTCGTAATTAGGAAAATGAAACAAATCAGTTTCAGTTTGAACCCAGATGCTTGTAACCAACTTGGATTGAAAATTATAGCTCGCCGACAGCCCCATATATTCTTACATACAATTTGGTCTACAAGTATCAAGACTGCACAGCTAAACGTTGAAGATGTTCGACAAACACTTGCAAGCTTACATCATCTGTAAATATTATGTCACCTCCAGGAGGAGCCTCATTAGCTGAGTTATATGTTGCTGAAGGATTTAACTTAGCAAGTAAAAAGCGTGCCTGTAACAAGAAAATACTGTGTGATTAGTCTGGAAACATTTAAAATGTGTTCTTTTTTTTTTGTTAATTTATGAAAATCATCTAGCAAAATATCAGAGAGCAGAGCAGAAAGTGAATCATAGGTACAAACCTGTGATCCATGTTGATCACAGACAACCAATCTAGGTGCAGGAAATCGTTCCTTAGAAATAAGCTGTGCATCATCCCGGGGTGCTTGCAATAACTGAGCAAAAGCCTGCAAAAAAATAGTTTGTAAGAAAAAGAACATCTATAAAATTTCAAGTATTAGCAGAAGTTTGTACTAATAACGATTAGCCAGAAGGAAGTATGTACAACTGCACACAAGCCCACAACAAAAATAGTAACACTTAATATACAAGATATCAAAGATTGAATATCTTTCCTTTGACAGTTCACAGGTTAAAAACAATGGCTGGAAAAAACATAGCATTAATCTTCATTAAAAAATGCACATAATGATATTCATTTTAGTCTTAAATTTATAACTGAATTTCCTACTTGAGAAGTAAAACCACCAAAAAAATGTAAAGGAAAATGAGAACTCCAGGTGAAAAAGAGACAGAAAAATTCAAATCTTCATGTGCAAGAAATCTCTGGCAGACAGCCATGGATTGTTCCCATTGGTCAAGACTCAAAAGCATGCTGCATGTTTCAAGGAAGAAAGCCCCAGTTTCAGGCAGGCTTGTGGGACTGAAGATTTTTCTATGAACCCATATTCTGGTGCAAATGCAAGCCCTGTCAAGCAAAAGGATAGACAAAACTGAAGTTTGCAAGTTTTTCAGGGCTTTAGAAACAGTGATGTCCGTTGGTGTCTTGCAGGAGTGTCCGTGTATTCAGCTGCAGGATGAAGCGTTTGTTAAAGCAGGCAGGTATGTGGGACTGAAGCTCTTTCTCAGAACCCGGCTTCTGGTGCCAATACAGCCCGTCATGCAAAAGGAGAGGCAAAAAAGAAGTTCACAAGTTTTGAGGGCTTTAGAAGTACTGAAGTTCATTGGTACCTTGGGGGCGTATACATGTCTTCAGCTGCAGGACGAGTCATTTGTTAAAGCCAGCAATGCCCTACAGAAAGGGACTTTGGTTGGCTCTTGTATTGCATGCTGCTTATCAGATAGAGGCATGAAGGTGTCCACAAACAATCTACAGAACAAGGATCCTGCAATTATCTTTTTTCCACAAGGTAATTTGTGGTCAAATTCAAGTCTCGGCCACCTAAGGATGAGGCTCTTGCCTTGGACATGCAGGAAATGAACAGGATGCAGGTGGCCCTCATGTTGGCAAGCTCTTCTACCTTTTGAGGATCAACACCTGTTTCAGCAATCTGGGTATGCTTTATGACCTCCCCCTTCAGTTCTGGAGTTTTGAAATGCTGGAATCAATAAGAAATGCTGTGGGAGGGTGTGTAAAGGTGGACATGCAGGCAGTAAATCCCTTGCATGCAATCATTGTCGTATTAATATGAATCAAGATCTAGACCTCCCACTTCCCAAAAATGTCTGTCTCTTCAGCATTTGGAATGAATTATCAGAAATTGGATTATGAGCAGATTCTGTTTTGCTATTATTCATCACAAAATAGGGCATCTTGCTGCTGCAGGGGGGTATGATGGGAAGAAGATGTGGTGCCTGAGGAAAAGATGTGGAAACCAAAAAATGGTCTCTAATGTGAAGAAGTACTAACTCATTCAAAGGAATCACCTATGCTTCCTGTCAAAGGAGGTATAGGA